>JAQFVV010000889.1:0-172415 GCA_028023455.1 Epiperipatus broadwayi | reverse complement strand
GTATCACGTTTAAAAAAAGTAGGGTGATAAATATTTGTCACAAAAAAAAGCTCAAAAAACCAACAACAAAAAAATCCTATGAATATATTTCAGAAATAAAGAATTTAAAGAGTTAAATAATATTTAGTATTGAAAGATTATTCTAAGTGATAAGTGTGGAATGGGTTATATCTCATAATATAAATTCCATGTTAGTTGCAAAGAATAAATTCTGTAATGACTAACTTTTTGAAACATCAGTTAGTTTGTTATAGAAGATCGTATTGCACATACCTGAAAATAAATATTTATTTTTAGTATAACATTTCATCCACAAAAGAAAACTTTCAATTCTTATTCCAACTAAAACTCAATGAAATATAAGACTGCAGTGATGAGAAGAAATAATTCAATATGTGGAACAATAACGCTATAATGCCCAAAAAATAATAGTAATAAAAAAAACAATACTTCTATAAGAATTACTTACAAAAATATAATTATCAACATTTACAGTAATTTAAAAAACAAAAATTAATGTTCTCAAAATCTGTCAACAACCCTTTATCAATATAACTAACAGAACACATAAAAATTTAAGGCAAACATTTTATCATTCAGATATTATAAAACATCATATTAAATAATTGAAGCAATACTCTATCACAAGTTTATATCTACATAAAATCCCATTATAATTAATAAGATATATATTAATATTGTATATCAACATGTTTATCCAAACAAAAATTAATGAAAATAAAATAATTTGTAATATGTAAGATATTTCATATTATTTTGCTATTTAGGTTATATTTGAATACAAGTATACTTTAGATAATTTGGGATCAATTGTAATTATAGGGGATTTGAACACAGAATTTCAAGTTCTCTTCAGCTATTCATTCTATCTTATACAACTGGTGCCCATGACCACACGTGAAAAAAATAATCTCCAATATACTGTAACAGACTGGAGAAAAGCGGTGTCCAGAGAAGTGTGGGGAGTGCGCATCTAACTATTGCTAGACCTTGGCTCTTCGGATAGGATGCTAGTGAGAGCATGATGAAGTACTTAACCCATGATTGCACCCACTTCCAATAGACTAGCTCAAGGATCATTTATTAAATTTAAGTGCAATTTGGGTTAGTTCATTCACACCTCACCCCTCTTTCTGGCTCCATTATGCTCCAGAATTCAAACCGAGAAAGAAATTTGTTCTTGACTCTCTTAACAGGGATGTACTTATGCAGATTGACAGCTATTGTACCTCTATATAAGTCATAATGAAGGAAATTTATTCATTCAAATCCTTTTCCAATGTTATGATCCTATAATGGTATGTGTGTAATATATATACGTAGGGTTACTAATTAAATAATGAATGTGGAGTTGGTTTAGATAAGCTATAGAGACCAAGTTGAAATTAATAAATTCAATAACATTTAATAAAAATATATAAACATATAAATAAATCCAAATAATTTACAACATATGCCTATAAAAAATGCGATAGTGTGTGTGTCTATAATGGATTTCCACCTAATCAACATTTCAAAAATTCATGTTGACTTACCCAAAATTCTCTTGGTGGAAATTTATATCTAAAAACATTTATATATAAAGTTTTAATAAAGAAAACATGAAAACTAAATTGATTTAGCACATATAGAACTGACTAACTAATTTAAATAGTCCCTTTTACAATATTCAGGTTGGCATCATGGTTCAAATTCAGTTATTAGTGCTTGAGCTCTTTGAGGGTCCATCTCTCTAAAAATCTATATATATATAATATTGATTGTCATAGAATAGACTATTCATACAAAGAATTTAGTCATTTATACAGAATGACAAAAAATATCAACAATTGTTAGTTAACACATAACGAGATAACACAAATTCTGTCCTAGTTTAGCTATTGCACTTAATGTATGAAAATCAAAAAAAATCTTACCTCATATTTCATACTATAATGATGATGATGATCGAATGCCAAATAGGAAAAAAAAAATTATAATGGTGACCTAAATTTTAGTTACAAAAAAAAATATTCAATTGAACTTTCCTCCTCTGTCAGTCTTCTATTAAAATTAACTATTCCAAAAATCCAGATTACAGACATCTATGCTTCTGAATGTGATGAATGGAATAAAAAAAACAAGCTACAGAGCTATTTACAAAATTAAAACACATATATAAAAAAAAATCAAAATTCATTAAATCAACTTTGTAGACAGTCTTCCTTGATCAATATATCCATTATTCATTGATGCATTTGTTATATGCTAAGAACAGTACCACATTGATCATTCCTTAGTCTTTATGCTGATCCATGTTCAAGCATTTCATGCTAACAAAATCTACTTTTCTATTAGGCAATTTATGAATAGGCAAGAGAAGATATTATATTTCCATGGTTAGATTTCTGGTGGTTTTACCCACCACATCACACTTTAGCCAGAATACATTGAGTATTTACTTTATCATGCATGTATAAGCTTCTAAAATAATTGTTTTTATAATTAAATGAATTTTCCATGCAAGACAAATTATTCCATTATATATATTGTAGCAATTGGTTTTATATATACATGTTTTTCTATATTCGAATTGAATTGTTGCTTTTTTTTTTACAAGCTAAAACAATTTTATAGTTTCATTAAACTGTGAGAATTCATTCTTTTTTTTTTTTACTACTTTCTCTTGAAATTACAGCAGTTTTATATCAATAATTCTATCTAGGAAAGCAAATCCTTGTAGAATAGAGCATCCATTTATAACATTCGAAATTTTATTTTAAAGATATTGACTTTCTTTAGCATGTAAATAATTTCCAAGAATAACAAAAAAAAAGTCCAAGTTACTTTCACCTTTAAACTCTGCATGATTTCTGTTATCTGGTTTGTAATCATCTTCTCACCTTTTTTGTTTATTGCCATAGTTATTCACTATTATAACAGATTATATTCATGATAAACCATTTTAAAATAAAACAAAAAAAATATTTTTTAATATTATTTCATTTTTGCGTGCGTTGCTTAGCAATCATTATTTGACATAAGACATCATTGAGGCTAAGCAATTTCAGTGTACGTCATTGTATTGCTTGAATAGTGACATACAAGACAAAAGCGTGAATTGATATTTTACATATATATTTGTACTATTTTTCTCTTTAGCATTTAAACCTTGTTTACTTTTAAAAATCAACAATTTATTAGTTCAATAAAAAAGTTTCTAGTGTTTTATTTTCTTAAAAAAAAAACCATTGTGCATATATATATAGCCCTACAGTAAATATAAATGGTGTATATATCTATACTTTAACAAAACTCATGAATTAAATTCATCCCTTTTATTTTTTTTTAAAAAAATACTTTAGTAACATGAGTACTCATAGGTTATTTCAAATTAGGTTGTTAACTACTCATTACAATACATATTTTGTGCTGAACCAGTGCTTATCAGTTAGTGGAGATCATCTCTCACACATATATTAAATCAGTGATCAATTTATATTAAGATAACATTTATTCAAACATTAATGGACAGACTTCAATCTACTCCAACTCTTCAGCAAATTCATACCATTCAAATCTAATAATGGAACACCCAATTTTTTTGTTTATGCCAATATTACTGTCATCCCCATACTGATGTTAAGTCACACTGATCCTTCATGTATAAAATATTTAAATACAGAGAACAGGGATGGACATGGTAGAGCCTAAATGTATAATATTTGAATACAAATATACTTTATATACTTTGAGATTAGTTAGAATTATAGTTAATTGGAATATAGTCATTTAAACTTTCATCAGCTATCCATTCTATTTCATACAACCAATATACTAATCACACACTTAAAAAAGATAAATGATCTCGAATATACATATTTCATGCTGAACCAGCATTTATCAGTTGGTCCAGATCATCATTTCCCATACATATGTATATTTAAAATCATTTGCCATGTGTGTGGTCATATGTATCAGTTGGGAGATAGAATGGATTGCTGAAGGAACTTGAAAATCTGTGTTCAAATCCCATATAATTACAACTAATCTCAAAGTATATAAAGCAAACTTGTACTAAAATGTTTGGTTGAGTCTGTATCCTGCCATTTCCTCTTGTGTATTTAAATGGATAAGATCTTATAAATTAGAAATTAGTTATTTAATGTCAACATGAGCAGTGCAATATTGGCATTAAGAAGAGATATAAGATTTCTATCAGCAGATTTTCAATGGTATGGATGACTGAAGAGTTGGAGGGTTGAGTAGATTAAAGCCGGTCTATTAAGATTTGAAGGAATGCTCTCATCATAAACCAAGCACTGATTATATAAATATGTGAGAGATGATGATCTGGACTAAATGATGAGTGCTAGTTCGGCATGAAATATATTTATTGGAGATCACTTATCTTTTCATATGTGTAAGGTTATTTGTATCGATTGTATGAGATAGCATGAATAGCTGAAGTAAACTTGAAAGTCTGTGTTCAAATCCCTATAATTATATTTAATCTATAAATATGAAAAATCATGCCAGCAGAAAGTTATATATTGTTGCCCTTCTTTTTCCTTCTAAATAAGTCAAATACAATACATAATAACTCCCATGTCTCTATCAAAAGTAAAAAGGAACTATGAACCTGATTAATGGAATAGATTAAAATGTTCTCTAAGATTAGACATTAAATCAAATATGTAAACAATAAGGAGTTTCTGTTAATTGAACATAATCCTTGATTTCTATTTGAAGCAATCTAATTCACTGAAATAGATTAAAATTTTTTGTATGTTTAAGATATTAATTCAAATATATAAGCAACAAGAAGTTCTGTTAATTGGAAATATAACCAAATTCATCACTTAATATACATATCTTATATCAATGCACTTTATCCACTCTATTTTGAACGCTTTTAGCAAAAACCTTTTATTGAACATATATGCATATACAATTTCATGTTTCAACTATCCTACAATCTTCTTCAGAGCTATGATATAATGAACAAAATAAAATACATAACTATATAAATAATTCCATAAATATTGTAAACAATAAAATTAATAGACTAATAAAAAAAAAAACATAACATATAACAAAACATACTAAAAGTGAAATAAATATAATCAAACCCAAAGAAAATAATCCAGTTAATATAAAATATACAATATAAAAAAATATAAATTAAACATGTGTATTGAATCTAAATATAAATATTCATGAACAACTATTAATTTAAATATATTTTTCATTTTAATTTTCTAATTACTTAGATTTGATAGAGATTTTGAATTTTCTCTTTCGTCACTTATAAAATAAAGCTCGAATAGAGCTATTGTTAAGCTCCCTCTAGTGAACATATATGTATATTATACAGTTTGACTTTTATTATTATATAACTCTCTAAGTTTATATTATAGTATTTTGTATGCTTTTTTCATTAATATGTAATATATTGTTTTTTTTAATCTACTAATTTTGTTTCCATTTTTTATGGTATTATTTATAGTTATGTATTTGATTTTGTTCATTATATCATAGGCCTAACCTAAGATTGTGTATGTATATATGTACAAGATTTTTGCTAAATAGTGTTCAAAATATAGTGGATAAATTGCATTTAATTAGAAATATCCGATTCCTCCTTTGAAGTATGAAACAAGAACTTCCTAATGTTCCTGTCATTGTAGATATTATTATGTGATATTCATATGGAAAACAAACTCATGCCTTTCAGCAACATGCATAAGTTATCATGATGAATTTACTGGCTTTACTTATGGGCCTTTCTTTTCAGAACTGAAATATTAGTTGAAATGTCTTGAAAGCAAAATAAAATGTGGATGATCTTTTTTTAGATATTTATAATCATGATAAACAAAAGTAAATCATGGTCTTTAGTCCCAAGAGGCTGTAAAATTATCACTCTATGACAGCAGTGGAGTGCTATGACTGCAAATGAAGAATCTAAGATAAAACTCAAGGACAATCTTTAATTTAGATGTCTACAACTGCAATCACTTGAATGAATTGTAAAAACTATCTAATTGTAAATAGGCCATTTGTTGGACATTATAAAGTTAGAAGCTTAGTCAACTGATGTAAAAAGTTGACATGTACTTTAGTACTAAGGTAGGGGTGGGCAATTGTTTTGGCTCGGGGGCTGCAGAGGTTGGCGAAGGGCCACATCGAGGGCTACTTTGTGGAAGCGAAGGTTAGCAGAGGGCAGTACCTTTTTTTCATGATCTAATAAACACACTGCTTTATTCCCTGTATTACCAAAGAAATATTTGTTTGTCCATTCTTCATTAAACACACGACATTCATCACCGATTTTACATTTTTTCGGAGGGTTCATGGTTTCATTAAAGTTGGAAATGTATATATTTGCTAATGCAAAGACAAAATTGAAATTAACTACATCAACTGGAAAAGCACTGCACATCGTATCTTCACTGCACATGTTTATTGACGTGGCCATCCTAGTGAAAAATACGAGACAAATCATCAGTCACACATGGGAAGGAAATTCAGTTCAAGGTGGATTTTTCTGATTGTCTTGCTGGGCCGCATAAAAACTTAGTGGGCCGCATGTGGCCCTCGAGCCGCTATTTGCCCACCCCTGTATTAAGGCATAATACTAAAACTACAAATAAAATTATTATAAATAAACAGTGGGAAAATAACATTGTGAAGATTGATGGTCTATCAAGTTCAGAGATGAGATTAATTATTCAAATCAATGGAAAATGCCAAATGCAAATAATTCAAGTTTATATCCCAATAAATTCTCATTGTGATGATAACACAGGGTTTTTTTATATACATGTATTAAATGCTTTTGACCAGAAAAATCATTTTAAAATTGTTATGGGGAACATTATTGCTTCAATTGATAAACAAATGAATGATGATTATGCTGAGAATAAATTTTTCCCAGCAAGTTTTCTCATGACAGCATCAACCCTTATGGAAGGTATCAAACAAAATGTGGAAGAGGGATTGACAATTTATTCCAACTGTTGGAAGGTTTACAAAAATGCTGAATTATGAAGTGCTGATTACAATCATATTCATGTGAGCCACAAAATAAATGTGCATTTTGGGAAAAATAAATATTGTATTTTTAATCTCTATTTTGGAAACAAAAAAATATCTACTTAAAATAAAGTAGAACAGGCAAATTGATAGTTTATCGTGACAAGTAATAAGTATTCTAAATTATATTGCTTTATTTATTTGTTTTGTTTGATTTTAAAAAATACATTTACTTATTAGCATTTCTGTAAAAAATTCTGTTTAAGTGATATACTGCACCATCATGTGTTAAGTAAATGTTCATTATGGTGGGGAGAGCAAAATTTTTAATTTAATTTTCTATTTTGGGCAAAAAAAGTTCATCCACTTAAAAACAATAGAACAGACAAAATGATTGATTCATTGCGACAATTCCCGTTATACATTGCATGCTAGATACCATTTGTGTATATTTTAGAGTATTATTGTAATTTAGTCATTGTTTTGTCCATATTTAAAGTAACGTTTGGACATTGTGTCATAGTACATCATATTTTACATATTTTTGTATGGCAAATCAATATTTTTACTGGTCATAAAAATATACTTTTTAACATCGATTTTTTGGTAAAATTCATATTTTCAGTATTGTTACAAATAAATATTAAGAGTCATATTTTATATTTTTTGTGTGAAAGTTGTACTTTTAGTATTGTTAAAAATGAACAATGATATGTTAAGTAAATGTCCATTTTGTGGTGAAAATTTTTACTTTAACCCACCATTTTGGCCAAAAAAAAGTTAATCCACTTAAAATAAAGTAGAACAGACAAATTGTTTCATTCTGACAATTCCTGTTATATATTACATGGTAAGTTACTGTATGTGTATGTTTTAAGATTTTACGGTAATATTTTAGACTGTTTTTGTATGGCAAATCAATATTTTTACTCTTCTTAAAAATATACTTTTTAAGATCAATTTTTTGGTGAAATTCATATTTTTAGTATTGTTACAATTTAATTTTCACCATCATATTTTATATTTTTTGTGTGAAACTCATATTTTTAGTGTTAAAAACATTAATTTGCGAGTGAAATTCATACAACCTATTCTTTTAAAGAAAGTAAAATTACATTAAGTGGTCACCTGACACATGTTATGAGAATGCTAATGATAAAATAGCATTAAAAAATATATAATCCAAATATTTATTTTCTTTTTTTTGAATAGTAACTATTAGAATAGATAAATCATGGACAAATATCAATCTTCCAATAGCTTTTTTTTTGTTTTTATTGAAAGCAACTCAAAGTGATGAATATATAGCTTAAAAATTCTTGACTAATACTTAACAAAAAAAAATTGTTAACGAATACCAAATACAGAAGGAAAACACTACTAATAGGATAAAGAAGAAAATTGCATAAAAATTGAAAGTATAATAAGTATAATACAGATGAACATTATGAAAATGGTGAGGATGTCAGATAAAAGGTTTAGGCATTAAAAGCAAGAGTTAGGAGTGCAATCTTGCTACAAATATGAGAATACCATAAGTTCTCGAAAGTGCTAAGTTGTATTTAATTTATAGAAATAACAAACTTCACTATAGTTGCATATAAGCACACTTATTACATTTATTACTACTTATAGATAAAAATATAGGTACTGATAAATTTAATTATCCATCCCGCTTGATGGCATTATTGCTAGCCAAAATCACATCGATATAATTTTACTGGGCCCTGGCCTTGTTTTTGTTTACTGTCCGATTTCTAGTATTATTTCCATTACAAAAAAAAAAAAATTCTTTGTTATAAGAACACATATTTATTTTAGACAACTTTTTTCTTTCTTTTCTTATAAGAACATGCAACTTACCCCACAAAAAACCTTCATTCAAAATTAAAAAATAATAACTATTCATTTTTTTGGTTTATTGTACAACTTCTAGTATTATTTTTATAACCAGCCAAAAAAATATAACTTTTTCTTGATTATAAGAACACAGAATTAATTTTAAGCAACTTTCCACACTCCTTCTAAGAACACCAGGTTAGAAAAAAAAATTTCCATTAAAAATTTAAAAATCAATAATGATTCCTTTACCTCCCATCCAATTTCTTAGTATCATTCTTAATGTATCAAAAAAAAAAAATACTAAATAAATTTATTGCTCTACTTATTGAGTGAAAACAAATCAAATTTTCTTTTTTTTTTAATTCTTTTTTGCTTTTAAGAACCCACATTTCTTTGAAACAACAACTTTCAATATATGTACAGCGTGAAGCTTCAGCCAATCAGAACATCCGAAATGGATTTCTTTTAAATGAACATGTGAAATAAGGCAGCACATAGCACTGGAATATCCAGAAAAAGGGACCGGATGTTTTTGAATCGTCTGCAAAAGATGCACTAGTCTGATGAAAGCAAGTTTAGAATTTCCAAAACTATATGCCTTCAAGGAAGTGGGCTGGCATTGGAAAGCAGTAGCTTGCTCTTTCAACCCTGCCTTTTACCGTTGGCCATTTTTTTGCTCTCATCGTATTCTCATTAATGACTTTGCTGCTGAGCTGTTAAACACCATTCTACAATTAATCCTTTTCCTAATTTTGGTTGTTTCCAATTTATGTAGGTAAGCCAGAGTTATACTACAATAATTAATATTTAGTAAGACTACATCACTTGATGCGAAAGATAATTACTAAAAATGGCATAATTCAACAGTTCCACTACCATAAAATCCAGCCACCCTAAAATAATACTGTACCATAATTTTGAATTGTCAGCATTGACACTAAGTGGGCAACATGTTGCAGTCCCTAACACGGAATGGTAGTGTGAATTGTGAGAGCAATTGATTGCAAAACACACCAGAGCCATATTTCATGCTAGCCAATTATTAAATTAGCTGTCTTTTAGGCTTGGCCTAGATAAACTGTATATTTAACTGTTTTGGCCTAGAAAAATCACTATCAAGCAGGATGGATGGTCAAATGTATCAGTACCAAAATATTTAATGTAGTTGTATGCATGAGGGCATAAACAAAATAATAAAACAACAGCAGATAAATTGTAGTCAAAAAGCTGTAATGTGAAACTACCAAGATATTATCTGCAGTCATAGTTATTTCTCAAAATATAATTTACACCTATTTTCAATAATATATTTCAATAATTCACATTTGTTATATATACACCAGTTAACAAAATATGCTAATAAACAGCATTAAAAAATGGGCTCAAATATTCCCAAAATGTGATATGCTCCTCTTAAATATCCAAAAAATGTCCTATCCAAACTTTCAACAATTCATAAAATGTCATGCAGACCTTGAACATTGAAAAAACATCATCTGTAGTTCTATCAACCCAACACTTATATAGAAACAAAAAAAACTGTCAAGAGAATACATTTATTTACCTTTAACAAAAAAAGAATAAGCAATCAAGTTGAAAATTAATCATTATTAATAGGTCTTTGTTAATATCCATACCTTATTCATGAATTCTTTCAAATAAAGCTATTGTAATAAATAAGTAATTTTCCTTTTCTAAAATTACAGTTCAATAATTAAAGCATTATCTTTCCTTCCACCACAATGCAGTTATCCCCCAAGCAATGATAATAAACTTTTTCAA
This sequence comes from Epiperipatus broadwayi, assembly GCA_028023455.1. Classification (NCBI taxonomy): domain Eukaryota; kingdom Metazoa; phylum Onychophora; class Udeonychophora; order Euonychophora; family Peripatidae; genus Epiperipatus; species Epiperipatus broadwayi. The sequence goes on along the minus strand of JAQFVV010000889.1, from coordinate 161,753 downwards.
AAAAATAATTGTTATTTATTATGTATATAAAAAAAAAGGTAGTTGTGTATTTACTGGTGATCAGTTAATACAAAAAAAAAAAATTAACAAATGAAGTGGACATATTGTAACATTGTCTTTCATTAAAATAATTGTTATGTTCCAGGCTCTGGCTGAGTGACCAAACATGAATATACATTAAGTAAACAGACCCAACAATTTAAAACATTACACACTTTTATTAATGCAAAATAATTTGACAAAATATAACAATAATCATGAAATCAACACGACTAAATAAATGATAAATAAGCCCTGCTTTCACCAATACAATAAGTACCTGTAGCCTTTTTCTTTTTAATTTTTCCAAATATTACTACTCAAAACATTATTTCCACCAACCAAGAAACAACTGATTTAAAGTTTTTATACAAATCATATCCATATTAGAGAATTATAGAAGGACAAATGACTATGAGTTATTATCTTAGATTTTAGATTATAAAAATTTGATTCTATAAACATTTCTTCAATTACATTAGATCATCAATATAGATCCAGATATTTCATATTTTAAAGAATATTTATAAATGCAACACAACAATTAGATTACATAATGACACTGGGAAAGTCAACATTGAGAAAGGTGTAAGACAAGGTGACTCCATATCTCCAAAACTTTTTACAGCAGTGCTGCATGAAGTATTTTGTGGATTAAAATGGGAAACTAAAGGAGTGAAAGTAAATGGTGATTATTTAAGTCATTTAGATTTCGCAGATGATGTAGTTGTTTTTACAAATAATGCTTCAGATCTGCAGGAAATGTTGCAGGAATTATCAGATGAAAGTAGGACTAAAGATAAATGTTAAAAAGACTAAAGTAATGTTTAATTGATTTGTTCAAAATATGAAAATAAAGATTGATTATGATGAATTAGAAGAAGTTAACAGTTACAAATACCTTGGTCAGATTATTAATACAGATGGAAACATAATGGAGGGAATTAATCATAGAATTAAACTTGGTTGGAGTGCTTTGGGCAGAAATAATTTGATACTAAAAGGAAATATGCCTATGTGTTTGAAAAGGAAGGTTTTTAACAAATGTATTTTACCAGTTCTTACTTATGAATCTGAGACTTGGACACTTAATAGAAGAGCAATTCAGAGACTTCAGACCACTCAAAGAAGAATGGAGAGATGTATGTTGGGAGTAACAAGAAGAGATCGTAAACGCAATGTATGGGTAAGAGAACAAACAGATGTTACTGACCTCATTGAAAAAATTAAAAGATTGGAGTTGGGCTGGACATATTGTTAGAAGAGAGGATAATAGATGGACAATTGAAATTTTAAACTGGATTCCAAGAGATTGTAAAAGACCCAGAAAGAGACCACATGTGAGATGGATGGATGAAATAAGAACGTGTGCAGGGGTGATGTGGAGAAGAGAAGGTAAAGGTCGGAGAAGATGGATTAAACTTGGAGAGACCTTCATCCTGCAGTGGAATGATAATGGTTGATAATGATGATGATGATCAAAAAAATATGATTCAGATCCAAAATCTATAATTATATACTAAATAAGTTCATTATACCTTTCCCTGACCATGAGCTCATATATAAGATCGATGACATCTATTTCAGTTCTAATTGGCTGGATTACCTCCGAGAGCGGAGATCCTGGGATGGAAGTCCACTATTGCTGGCCCTTGCTGCAGGGAAAGTACTGGGAACAGCAATCTGCCCAGCAGTAACCCGGAAAAAACAGTATGCTATCGAAAGCATAGCAGCAGAAGGACCGCACAAAAGAAAAAAGATCCCATGAATCTCCTGGATGCTCTTTAATATTCCCCCTGTTCACAGTCTCGTCAGCATCTCTTCTTTTCTGGAATATAGTTTTTACATGTATTTTGTTGGGTGTCAAATCCGCATTTAAATTGATTAATTACTTCTATTCGATTAATCTATTTTAGTACAAATCACATTCTTTTATTTGTTTAATTTTATTAAAACGATAGTTACTGTAATTTCGTTATCAGCTTTCAATATTAGAATTTGTATTTGCTGCATTTCTTTCCCTTTTCGGATTTTGGCTATCTTTCAGTTAAACGTTTAAACCCTTATCTCTACCAATTTTTAGACTGTAATTTTTAATTTAAATATCACTCTTTGTTTCACTTTATATACATTTTAACTCTCAATATATTTTGCTCTATTTTTATCCACTAAATAAAAATTACTCTATATATAACAATAATAAAAAACAACACTGAAAATATTAAATATCATCTCTGTTTTTAGGATACTTTGAGATTACAATTGCTGTGACGTAATCGTTTGCCCATAATTATTCTAAAACTTTACGATTGTTACTTTTTTAAAGATTAGGAAATTTTATATTTATTTAAAAATGAGTTATTGAATTAAAGTCAATTTTAAAAATTTATTATGAAATAAATAAAATATTTGGGGGATAAAAAAATTAGTAAACAATAGCAAATTTGGATATTGCTTATTTAATTCAAATCTTTTATTTACATCGTATACATAAAATTGTTTTAAAATTAACTTAAAAAATCAAAAACTTATTTTTTAAACATAACGTTTGCTAATGGCGCTACTGTAACGGAATCGTCCGGTCATAATAATTCTAACTTTGTAACTTATTCGAACACGTTAGATTTTTTTTTTTTTAAATGATTATAATTTATTCGCTAAATTACTACAGGTAGATTTTTTGATTAGAGATGCGTGTACCCTTGGATCTATTGAAGACACGCCACTGCTAGAAACTCATCAGTTATTATTACTTAAACTAGTTTAATTACAACATTTAAATATTTGCTCACAAAAAGCAATATAGTTAATTCAATTATGCATTCTCATACGCAGTATTAACTTACATTTTTAAATATCCAAAATAAACTGATATTAATTAATGAGTGAAATATATGTAGGCCTTTAAAAGCACGTTACCTACAAACTCACTTTTCTACGTTGGAAAAATGGAGTTTCTGTGTTGATCTCAAGCATCTCTTTTAGCCTGCCATCTACTGGAATTATAAAATTTTCAAACAAATAAGTGTTTACCTGAAGGTTTGTAATGATAGTATTTTAGTTGTATTATAAATACTGTTTCCATCATCTAATATTAAGTATTGAATGTCTTTAAAAAATTTAACTTTATCTAAATTTTCCAATTACATTCAACTTTTAATAAAAATGGTGATATTACTTTTTATGACGTGTTACTAAATGAAATATTAGAGTTGCGCTGAAAAAAAAAAAAAATTCATGCATTGAAAAAGCAAAAAAAATACTAATTTTAATTTACCAATAAACGAACTCTTGTGCTTAAAATTAGCGTGTTTGTGTACTAATTAACATTTTTATTCACTTAATTATATATTAACGTCATCTACAAATAGCTCAAAAGTTTTTAAGATTTAAATTATTTAAAAAGCTATACATACATTATAAATAAATGAAACAATTAAGTATTTATCTTTTTACATTTTATTTTTCCTGACTTTAGATTTTCTTTTTCACCAATTTTTTTGTATTCTTATTTGCGTACACCATTCCCGCTATTTTTTTTTTCTACATTAAATTGATTTTTAAATTTTCGATAAATTTATCTTTTCTCTATCATCAGTTTTGATTTCATAGTTAGACGCACGAGCGCACCTCCCGCAATTGTCTCTAGTTTGTTCATACACGTTTCATCACCGAAAGCTATTTTGTATCTTTTCTGAATTTTTGTCTATGTACTAATAATCTATAATGGCAGTTGATTTCTAACATTATTTTAACAGTATAAATTTACCATAATATAATTATTTTTTTAAATTATTCTTCTGTATATAATAAATATATAAATACTTTAAAACTCCAAACAGAACGTAAGATATTATAATTAATACACTACAAATTTACTTGTGTTATTACATAGGAAGTAAGTCATAATTGATAACTGAAAATAGTGTATCCACATTTCGCTGAGACCATAGGGAACTTAATAAATGAAATATTCCAAATGGCCACATTAAATTTTGAATTCCAAGTATCTTAAGTTTCTATCACATTTCCTTTCTATCCAAATTCATGGATCTGTAAACAAAATAACAGCGTTTGTTTTGGAATGTGGTTTTATATTTCAATGGCCATAGAAATCTTAGTAATGAAAATGCAGTTCTTATTATTTTCATTCATGATAAAGTATGAATTCAAAATCTTGATTAAAAGTTATTGGAAGAGGAAGGATTATATCTAATTATAAATTACTGAAAGATATAAAAATCACTAAGGTAAAAAAAAATTCTTTTTCTGATACCTATTAATTAGTCTTATTATTATTAGTAGTATAGAAAATGGCATAAAGAAATTAGCTACCAGTATGAATCAAAGATTCATATTCTATCATATTTTGTAATATTTTTATAGATGGATTTTCAATTGGTACTATAACTGAATTTTGGAGTCCATCATTACTGATAGATTATTGTCTGTAATTTAAATGAAATATTGGCATGTTTGTCTCATCTTTGTCATCTAGACAGGCCATTTCACCTCTTCAAAGAGGAGTTTTCCCAATTTTATATAATTTATTTGGCTACCAGGAAAATTGCTGTCTTGTAAAGATTCATTCATATATCTATTAAATGATTAAGTTTTATAAATTGATAAACAATTTCGTCTAATGTAAAACATTTTTCTCTTTGGTTAATAAAAAGTTTTGATCTTGGTCCTCACATATGTTAGTTCAGGAGTGCTTTTGATGTATAACTTATAACGGATGGAAAGATTCTCATCATACACCCCCTAATACCTATCATACCAGTCACGTTAGTCACTAATTAGATTCTTATTGGTGTGTAGTCCCACTACACATCGTGCATCCATGTTGGTTGCCAGATATAACGGATGGAACAATTCACGTGAATATATTTAACAATTCACCTGGATATATTAATCAGATTCAACAATCAGCTGGTTCGATCACAATGTACGACCAACTTATACAAAGTCTACATGTGATGATACACCTATGTATTGAGCCCCAAAGTTGATGGTGTCAGATATAACGGATGGAACGATAACCAATAACCCCAAATGTTGCTGATACTAGATATAACGTACAGAATTCTTCATCAACAGTCATAAGCTAACCAAGCCCAATGATGGTGTGCCAGATGTAATGGATGGTCAACTAACGTGCAGACTGTAATACTATGCATATGTAGCAATCGGGTGTGGGGATAAGTTAATATACTCTAATTTCTTGCCCCTAATGAAACAATCTGCAGAGACCTACCAGGCTTAGAATGGAAAAAAGTTGCATCCAACTATGTTCAGACTGTGGGTCTTCTGATAGAATGCTAATGAGAACCCGATGAAATGCTTAACTAATGATTGCATACACTTTAATTGACTAACTCTATCCCTATTTAATAATATTAAATGCAATTTAGGTTAGTTCATCCACTGTCCCTTTTTTTAAAATTCCGTTATGCCCTAATATTCAAACCCAGAGAGAATATTGCTTTTAACTCCTTTAGCAAGTATGAACAGATACACACAGCAACTCCTGCACCTATATATAGGTTACAACTAGCATTTATTATATGTTTTATTTTCAAGCTGTGTGCATGTATAATTATTTATAAACTGTGGAATGTCAGGACAACTCAATAAACTAAAGACCGGAATACTACAGACTCTTAAACATTTATTACCAATAATACAGATCATCAAGTATAACAACAATAATAATGACAAAAAATAAAAATAATAATCATATGTACATGTGTCACATGTGAACCTCTACCATTTTACTAATTAATGATTATTATAATCCAACCCTTATACCCCATGGTAGAAATCCACCTATGTCACTCATTCTCTACAAATCATAATTATCTAGAAAAAATAAACTAGTAATTTAAGATAATTGAGATGCTGGCTAGCTAAATTTATATATTTACAAATGTTAATCTATTTAACAAGTTTCCCCAATTTATATATGATAGAGACAGAAACTAGTTGGTTAGTCAAACATACTGGAAAATGTATGTACAAGGTTAATCACAAAATAAAACATATAATATGTATTTTGTATAAGTGTTGTAATTTATCCTATGAAAATAAATTTAGAGAATCTTACCTCAATATTTATGTGGATAACCTGATGTGAAGCAGGTGGGTTTACCTAAATTTTATTTACAATGAAAATATCAAAATGAATAATCCCCCCTTTTCTTCTTTGCTAATTCTAAAAAATTGAGGCTTCAGTATCAGAGTGTGAAAATACAACAGATAATATGAATTAAAAAACAAATAAAACAAAAATTTACAATGTTAATTTCTTGATTAAAAAAAATTGTAATTGGAACAAAAATCATAAAAATCATCCTAATAAAAGTAGTAGTAGTTGATAGTTAGGCAAGTTTTCTTCAAAGCAGTTTCACTTAGTAAATCATTTTCCTTAGCAAGGATAGATAGGTACAATGGCGTCTCCTGTAGATATGTTTAATAGTAAACACCTTGATCCTCATTTGATTCACCATTAAGTATTCCAATCCTTGTTTACTTTGGACTGCAGGCATCTTCTTGTGTGTTTACAATAAAGTAGAAAAATATTTATATAGATATTCCTCTCCCCCCCCCCCTCCCTCCCTCCCCCCTTTCCTCCCCCCCCTTCCCCCCCCCCCCCCCCCCCCCCCCCCCCTTTTTTTTTGGGAATAAATTATTTAAAAAAAAAAAAAAAGAATTTCAAACACCACCCCCCCCACCCCCCCAAAAAAAAAAAAAAATTTTTATCCAATATGTATAGAGGTTTAATGCAGCTGGTAGGAAATATCATGACACACAATAGCATGTATTGTTCTAGCCCATCTTCATATTAAAGTACAATTTAATTATTATTTGTAATCATAAATTTATATCAGATAGTATAGAAGCGCTATATATATATATATTAAGAAAATTATTTCATTTTTCTTTCTTTCCAATTTTCAGCAGATTGATTTTTCGTTATTCTTTTTGAAAAAATTTAAAATATTAAAATTTACTCCAACAACTTTTAAAACACGATTTAATTATTTAAGAATTTATCAGTTATTCTTACTTTTTATTTCACTTCCTTTCCTCTGAATTTGGTAAACCTTTAATTACAACATTTGACTTTTAAAATGTTTATAATTTAACTAAAACAAAAAGTAAAACTCCATTTTAGCATTCTAAATTTTACTTTAAATGACTGTCTATTGTTGTAGCTGCTATGTCTCATGTTAAGAAGAATGATTTTATAAAAAGTTTCTATTTTTATATAAAACGCTGGGAACGCTATTTTAAATTTGCCTATTCTTGTATTATAGATAAAGACGCTGTAGGATGGCGTCGTTTTCACGCTAAAACTATAAAATATGAACATTCACGGGCCGTTGATTTTAATAATTTTTCTGTGCTTTTTTTGCAATGAGAAAATAACAACAAAACAAAATCGTCTTTTTTAAATATTATTTTTTATTAACGTATACAATTTAAATGATAATAATAAATGTAAAATAAAATCAACAAATTACAATTTGATTCATGTTTTTTATATCGTATACTTTTTAAATTGTGTTACAGCTTTTTTTTTATCAATTTTCTATCGATTATTTTTTTACTTGTGTTACGACTTTTTTTGTTGTTATTTAACTAAAAAATTATAATCGTAACAAAAGTAAAAGTTGTTACGGTTAGATTTAGGGTTAGTTTTAGGTTTAGTTTTAGGGTTAGTGTTCTGTTTGTTTGTAATTCTAAAATAAAAAAATTCAAAATCGTAAGCGTACTCGGACAGAAGAAAGAAATTCAAACTTTTTTAAACAACAAACAAATGTCTTCTTTACTTATTAAACATGTTTATAATATTTGCTTTTTATTAAATTTACAAAAAAACCTATACATTTGGACTTTTTTTACTGGATATTTTTCTCGTACCGCTCTTTTATACTTCAAAAATATACAGACGGTAGAATCTTCTTTGTCTCGTGAATGTTACTAACAGTACATTACTTGACACGTTACCTAATTGCAACTCAATAAAAACATAGATATTTAACATTTACCCAAATAAAAGTTCAATACAGTACGTTGTAAAAAGTCTTATAATTATTGTTTTAAAACATCTGAACATTTCAATAGTTTAAAAAAAAAAAAACAATCAAAACAACATTTCAATACAATTCAAATAAAAACTCTCTCATCAAGCCGTAATTATTTTATAAATTGTGCGAATTCGTAAAATGTAATTGCTGCTTAGCGACATACATGCTGTAATGTGATGCGACATAGCGGCCTGCATTCTGTAGCACAACAAAAAAGTTGTATTATAGAAAACGCGGGTTCGAACGTGTCGGCCATGGAAACAGCATTTTAATGTGTTTTGGCACGAAAACCGCGCCATAGAACAGCGTCTTTAGCTACAAGATGAGTTTTTATATGTATTGTTTAAATACATTTCATTTATTACAAATAAAAATAAAATAAAATAATAAAATCAGTTTTATTTTCACACATGCCCACCCATCTTAACTTCAGATTATTCCAAAATCATTTAACTATAAATTAATATTCAATTTTAAATTAAATATATATATATATACATTAGTTTATTTAACCAAATAGTTTATATATATACAATATTACTTTGTAAAATATTGACCGTATTTTATTTATAATAATTATATATGTAATAATAGCAAACAAATAATCTTTTCCCATTATTAATATAAATTCTGAATGGATTGGGTTCAATAACTAGGCTTGGTCTTTTTAGGAATGTGTGCGTTATAAGCTACCCTTTACAAACTTATGGAGCCATAAAGAGAACACTATGCCAATATACTAGTGAGAACAGAATGAACTATTTTAATTTTTTTTTACATTTATTCAGATAGAAAGTTATTCATTGAATTAAAAATGCATTGGTAATTAATTTATTGTTAGCATAGCTGCTGTCCAAGCAGCTGGCCCAAGTTTTCTTCCCAGTCAATGCTTTGACATGTAATGGAGATGAGATTAGTTATTAAAAAATTAGCATATTATAATAGATAGAAACTGAATTGGATTCAGGTTTATATGCCCATAAAAGAAAATTAGCTTAGTTGAAAATTATTATTTTTTTAGTTTGGGTTGATAGTTTGAGATTATAATATAAAAGAAAATAATAGGAGTTGGAATGAAAGTGCATCAGATTCTAAGATTTTGCAGCCCTGATCCAAGATCCAAGACTCCTCATTGATGAGAGCCACATATTTGAAACTATTCTAAAGATTTTGAAAAGGAAAGTGCAGGATAAGGATTTAGTAGCAATATCAGCTGACAACTATTATTACTTTTCAATGCTTAGAATATATGACAGAACAAAGATTGACTAGTTTGCTACTACAGACAACACTGTTTTTATTTGTTTAATATTTTGCCATGGTTTCGACATTCTCAATTTTATTTTACATTTCCAATTTTGATGAATTTTGCTTTCAAAGCAACGATTTTACTTTTAATTACTTTCATTATTTTCATTGAAATTTGTTTTTATCCACCACCATACCCACCCTCTAAATTAAAACTATAAATTGAGAAAATAATATTTAAAACATTCTTGTCATGTTATCTTAAATCTAAAACAGTGAATCAATTTCAAACAGCTTGTCACAATAAACAATATGATTCTGTTTAGAAAGTTGTGACAAAACAACTGACAGCACAATTCAGGTTCCCAGATTTTAGGCCAGCATCTGGAGTTGCACTATTTCCTGTATGCAACTCCATATGATACATATATCCATTATGGCTATCTGCATAGACCCACCATTTGAAGACTCACTTTATCAGTTTTGAGGCATCAAATTGTTTCCTGGTGTTATGACCCTTAAATTCAGTAATTGCTTCGTCAACTGCTACTTCTTGGTGCCTCTGATATACAGCCTTGAAATTAATATTACAATGGATCAATAATTGGCCTGATTTTATAAATTCTACCATGCTTTTTCCTAGTAATTGGTGGCATGATTTTATTGTCATTGAAATGCAAATTACTAAAAATTTCAAAAAATTGATCTAAAGTCATAACTTTAGCAAGTACAGATTAATGCACAAATTCATTTTTGGACCAAATAAATTTGAACCTTGGCACGTGACACACTAAAAAATATGCCTAAAAATGCATTCAACTCAGTGGGTGACAAATTAACCTACTTCAGTACTGCTTTCTATTCTGAAGCACACCTATTGCTTTCAGAACATATATGGTCATATAATTTCCTATCAAAAAATAAATTTAAAAAATGCAGAAATTCAGTACTCATGGCTGATGGGAATATTTAGCCCTGGAGACTTAGTAAATGTTCTGATTACCATGCGTGGTTCATTAATGTTACCAAGAAATGAATTCAAATCAGGTCAAGATGAACCCTGGCATCGGCTCAGTCAACATCCTCACTCTCCTTTTCCAGAGAAATTCACTAAGCTTTTCTTTCTTTTCTTGAAAACTTCAATTTCTCGATCATCTGATAAATCACTACTACCATCTGATGAGTTGCTAGAAGAAGCCTCAGAAATACAGGCATCATCAATGGAGAATTTCTTATTCGAATCAGAGTCTGAATCAAAATCAAAATTGCTGGTGAAAGACTGCATTATTGCCGTACAAATTATTGTCCATTCACTAAATCTAAAAAAATGAGAAAAAAAATTACAAAATGTATTTTTAAAAAAATTAATAAAAATCAACCTTTCATCATACAGAAAAAATACTTACACCTTTTGAAATCTAGAAAGATGGCAGAAAGATACACAAGACCTGTAAGTAAAAACTTTTGAAATAGGGACTCTCAGAGGTGCTTTAGACTCAAGGAAGAATAAACATAAAAGATATCCTTATTGACAGTTAAAATGCTTTACATAATGAAATGATATAAGGTTTTTTAAAAAAATTAGCTAGTATGTCCAAATTGAATTATACCACAGTAGTAGAATAGATGCCTGTATATGTATGCTGTGCAAATGTGTTAAAATAAATATTTTTTTGTGAAATTTAAATAAGCTTAATTTAATCATATATACATTGCAGACAAATTAAAATGTGTATTTAAGAACATGTGATAAGACAATTTAATGATGGAATGATTTTTATATTTAGGCAGGAAAAAATTATTTGTGTGTTTGAGTATCCATTTATCTCTATGCCAAAGATAGATTACAAAAAATATTGAGGTATTTATAAATAAATTGATTATAATGTTGAGAAGTATTGAGATTTGAAATTAAATAAGAAATTATTTGTCTTGACACTTAAACCACTCAGTTAAAAAAAGTTTTGGAGTCAAATAATTGTGAATAAATATGTAAAACAGTAAAAAAAAGTTATGTTAAATAAATTATAAATGTTTGAAGTTAAATAATAATTAAAATACAGGTTTCTTCTATCACTTGTCTTCAGAAGACAATAGTGCATTAGGTCTCACATGTCATAAATGGATCTAGACATATTAGCACATTAAAATTTTTATGATGAAGAAAGCAATATCTCTACATAACACATGCCCTAATTCAGAGATAGTATTACAGGCAGTTTAAAGGCAAAACCAATTATCTTTTCAGCAGAACATTCGGTATATAATTAGATATTTAGTGAATATTTTCCAATATGAAGAAAAGTTGATGTTATTTCTAATAATATTAATTAAATACGATTTTTTGTTTATGAAAATCTTTAAATTTGACATTTGGCAGTATTTTACGATTTTCATATCAAAATATCTAGTGTTAATAAAAGAAAAATTATTCTCAAGTGATATTTCTCATTAAATTCCTTTTCAGTAATACTCAATTTTGCAAACCAGATATGCATCAATGAATTGAAATAACTTTTGTAATGCTATATAGTTTTATAAAAAATGCATTTTTCTTTTACTACATAATTCATATTACATTCAATATATTTAAATCAATCAACTATATATGCATTTAAAGCTTACAGTTATAAAATGTATATTGGCATTAGATTATTAAACCATATATATCCTGAGTTATAAATGAATATTCATTAGTAAAGACTACAAAGTTATACTTTTAAAACTAGGATTGAAAATACATTCACCTTTATTTTCAATAAACAATATAACACAAGTGTGCAGTTCTTTCTTACAACAAACATTATGAAATTTTTTTAAATATAATTTATATTGATTGTTTTGATAATATTTATATAGAAATTCATTAGTATAGAAAAATAAGCAATCAATCATTAGCAAATATCTACTTATTAAAGTTAGATGAATTTTAATTTGTGAATTCATTACCATAAACTGCAATAAAATAGTGTTATGACTAAAATGCAATAAAGATGCATTATAAACTGATTATTGTATAAAAGTTGTGGGTATATAAATTTATGTTCCTACTCTTTCTAAAAAAATTATCAGAGAAAATTAATACAATTTTACTTATCATTATATCTTCACATTACTAATGCAGTCTGGCTAACTGTAATTTAATCATAATTTTCACAATAACCAGCCTCTGAAATGAGTCCATTGAGATTTTATTGAATAACAAGTCTAAATTTTTTTGATAGCAGCCTTTTATTATGCCTATTTAAGCACAAAAATTATTATATGTATCTAAATCTATGCAAAAATGAGATAAAATTAAAATCTTCAGTTTGAAGAATGTTTCATTTGATTGAAATGGAAGAAGCCATTTTGCTCTTGTATGCAAAAATTTATTTCATTGCTATGAAATGTTCAAATATATACTTACATAAAGACATAATAATTAAGATATCTCTTTAATTAACTGCTGCATTCTATTTACATTTAAAGTGAGCAGTCACTATATAGAAATATTATTACAATGTTTGTGAACAAACAGAATAATGAAACTTTGATATAATGGACAATATTTTCAAAATTGCAATTAATTACATCTGTTAAGCACATATTTATGGTAAGAAAAAATTACACATCTCAAGATAGTAAAACAACAAGGTTTACAACCTCCTGTTTAGTAAAATGTTGATTTTCATGAATTTCCCAATCACTTTTAACAATTGTTTTGTAATCACACATTCGACAAGTAAATACTTGATTAACAATTAAAGATTTTTCAGTTGTGTTTTTTAAGTTATTATAACAAAGCATTTTGTTTTCATACAAAATGGAACCAAAAAAATTATCTTTTACATGTACGTCATCATGAATTTTAAAATTATCTTCATTAAAACGTTTAAATCCACATGAATTGCACTGAAATGAATGTTCCAATGTCTGTGTTTTTAAATAATTTCTGTCAAAATTCTTGAAATTACATAAAGTGCATTGAAAATTTTTTTCTCTTGCATGTATTCTTTTGTGATATCTTATAACAGTTTTATCAGAAGTCTTGGATTCTGACAAAGTAGACATATGCTTTTTTTCATGATTCATTAAAGAACTTTTTCTTGCAGACTTGACTTCACATAAACTATATTGAAAAGGGCTTCCTTTTGTATGTGTTTCATGCCTTTTTAAACTTCTCTTGTCAATAGTCCTATAATCACAAAATGTAGATTGAATAGCATTTTCTCCTGTGTGTGTCCTTTTATGCAGTCTCAACTGGTTTACTTGTGCAGTTTTGAATGTACATAAAGTACACTTAAACGGCTCTACTCTTGTATGTATCCTTCCATGTAGTGATAAATTTCTTTTATCTGCAGTCTTAAATTCACAAAACCTACATTCAAAACAGTCTTCTCCTGTATGTGTTCTTTCATGCTGTTTCAATTGAGTGCTCTCTGCAGTTTTGAATGCACAGAAACTACATTCAAAACATTTTTCACCTGTATGTGTTCGTTTATGCCGTTTTAAGTTACTCATAAATGCAGTTTTGAATGGACAAAAACTACATTCAAAAGGTTTTTCTCCTGTATGACTTCTTTTATGCCGTTTAACACTACTCATTTGTGCAGATTTGTATGTACACAAAGAGCATTCAAAAGGTTTTTCTCCTGTATGACTTCTTTTATGCCGTGTAAAACTACTCAGGTGTGCAGATTTGTATGGACACAAATTACATTCAAAAGGTTTTTCACCTGTATGTCTTCTTTTATGTGCGTTGAAACTACTTAAGTGTGCAGTTTTGAATGCACACAAATTACATTCAAAAGGTTTTTCTCCAGTATGTGTTCTTTGATGCCATTTTAAACTACACATGTCTGCAGTTTTCAATGTACACAAACTACATTGAAAAGGTTTTTTCCCTGTATGTACTGTTTCATGCCGTTTTAAGTTACCCATAAATGCCGTTTTAAATGCACAAAAACTACATTGAAAAGGTTTTTCTCCTGTATGTGTATTTTCATGCTGTTTTAAATTGTGCCTTTCTGCAGTTTTGAATGTACACAAAGTACATTCAAAAGGTTTTTCTTTTGTATGTCTTCTCTCATGCTGCTTTAAATGAGCCATCTTTGTAGTTTTGAATACACAGAAACTACATTGAAGGGTTTTTTCTCCTGTATGTGTATTTTTGTGCTCTTTTAACCTGTGCCTTTCTGCAGTTTTGAATGTACACAAAGTACATTCAAAAGCTTTTTCTCCCGTATGTCTTTTTTTATGTTTTTTTAAACTATGCATTTCTGCAATTTTCAATGCACGCAAACTACATTTAAAAGGTTTTTCTACTGTATGTGTTTTTTATTCCAGTTTAAACTACTCATGTCTCCAGTTATGAATGCACACAAATTACCTTAAAAAGGTTTTTCTCCTGTGTTTTAAACTATTAATGTTTGCAGTTTTCAATGCATGCAAAACACATTCAAATGATGTTCCTCTACTATATATCCTTTCATGTACAAACTACATTGAAAAGGTTTTTATCCTGTATGTGTTCTTTCTTGCCATGTTAAATGATGCTTTTGATAAGTTTTGAATGCCTGCAACTATATTGAAAAAACTTTTCTCTTGAAAGTATCTTTTCATGTACTCATAAGCTACTTTTCACTGCAGTATTACATACATACAAAGTACTTTTGAAAGATTTTTTTTATGTGTTCTTTCATGCATTTTCAAACTTCCCCTTACAACAATACAAATTCACGCAAATTAATTGAAAATAATTTCTCCTATATGTGTGGTTTCATGTACAAAAACAACAATGAAACTAGTTTTTTCATGCATCATCCTTTTCTCCATCTTCTTTCATGTATTCTAAAACTTATATGTAGGTTCAAATTAGCACAAATTACATTGAAATGATTTTTCTCCGTATTCTTTCATATTTTCCTATAAATCCTTTACAAAATTTTGTGAATTCACAAAAAGTGCAATAAATAACTTTTTATACAGTAGTAGTTATTTCCATGATTTTAGCTTTACCTAAAGCTGTACAGAGTTATTTATCTTTATACTTTTCTTCTTTATGGCTTCTTACACAATTTCTCAAGTTTCTTATTCTTATAGATAATCACAGAAAATAACAAACAGGTTTTCCATTTTTCCCATACTATATTTTCATCAAGATGGTAGTTCTTTGTAATATCCCAAATAGTGATGAAATGACTAAACAAACATTTTATGGTTTATGTGACTTTAAATCTTACATTGAAAAAATATTATTAATGAGTAAAGTTATTTTATATTAAGATATTTTGTGAACTTTTCTGAAAAAAAAAATTCATAAAATATATTATCACTTTAAATATGTTTAAACAGGTTATAATCACTTATCTTTATCTGACCAACAAAATAATAATAAACAGACACACATTCTTACTGCTTTTTAAAAATTTTTTCAATTCAAAATGGTTTGGCTTTCTTTTAGTAGCTGATAATTTCATAAATCTTTTGTACAAATAGGGTTATTTTACTAATACATTTTTTTTTCTCAAGGAATATTGTTTTTGATTAGAAGTGTTACAATCCTTGCATGAATATGAAGACTTGTTTAATTCTATAATCTATGTCTTTAATTTTTCAATCATAGATTTTTCTTTACAAATATTCTCTTTCCATATGTTTGACCTAAACAAAACAAAAAAAAGAATATTAATCACATTTTTTACATGCATAATATCTCATAGATGACAAATAAAGATAACTTACTAAGAAAGAAAAAATAATTTTTATTAGAATATTTTTAAAATAATTTGCAAAATGTAAGATATTTCATATTACTTAGATATTTAGGTTATATTTGAATACAAATATAGTTTAGATAATTTGGGATTAGCTGTAATTATTGGGATTTAAACACAAAGTTTCAACCTTTCTTCAGCTATTCATTCTATCTTATACAACTGGTACACATGACCACACATTAAAAAGATAAATAATCTCCAATATACATATTTTATGCTGAACCCACACTTATCAGTTGGTCGAGATCATCTCTCACACATATATTAAATCAGTGCTCAATTTATATTAAGATAACATTTCCTCAAACTTTAATGGGCAGACTTCAATTTACTCCAACTCTTCAGCCATTCGTACCATTAAAATCTAATGGTGAAACACCTAATTTTCTAGTTGATGCCAATATTATTGTCATGTCCATGTTGTTGTTAAGTCACTCTGATCCTTCATGTATAAAATATTTAAATACACAGAACAGGAATGGACATGTAGAGCCTGAATCTGTAATATTTGAATACAAATATACTCTATATACTTTGAGATTAGTTAGAATTATAGGGAATTTGAATACAATAAACTTCCATCAGCTATCCATTCTATTTGATACAACCAATATAGTGATCACACATATGTGAAAAAAATAAATGATCTTAAATATAAATATATAAATTCAACATTCCTTTTCTTTTTAAAACTTGTTTTATTCCAAACTATAATTTTCTTTCTCCTTCCATACAACGTTTCAACAACATTCTGTAGTCATTATCAAGTTTCCTTAAAAAATAATAATAATAATAAAATAAATAAAAAACAAAAATAATAACACAAATAAATAAAATATTAATACATTCCAAATATATAATATTCAAATAAAACCATATTATTATAATCTACAAATACAATTATTTACCTCCTTCCCTATCTTTAATTATTTCTTTTAAATTACCTTTATAAATTAATACTCTTCTTATATAAATTTATTATCTATTCTCTAAATCTTTACCCATTAACATTCTTTTTATAATCCTCTCTCCTTTTTTTATTTTTATATATTATTCCTATATTATCTTATTTTTTATCTCTATTTATTAACATTCTATTTAATACTGGTTTATACTGATCTATATATACTTCCTCTTTTTTTATTCTCTCTTTAAAATTTGTAACGCATTCCAATGGCCTTATATCAAAATTTTCATGCTTAAATTCCTTTTTATGAATATATATATAACAGATTTTTTATCATATAAATGCTGCCTTAATCTAGTTTTTAATTTATTCTTACTTGTTCCTATATAAGTCATATTTACATTTATATTTAGGTAAAACTGACTTATAGTGGCCTGAACACTTTGCCCTCTATTTTTACAAAACTTAACTACTTTTTCCCCACTAATAACTATATCCAAATTTAATAAGTGTATGTAACTATATCTAAGTCTAAATGTTAATAAAAAAAAGAAAACAAAACTTACATTTACATGCGTATTTTTCACTTATAGCGGTCTTTGTTGTATATATAATTATAAATGTTTTTACATAAAGAAGAATAAATAACAAAAAATTAACTTACATTTAGGATCCATGTGTCGAACTACGTCATTCTCACTATGTAATTGCAAAGTATATGTAACTATAAATGTATTTTTTACATGAAGATTAATAAATAAAATGGATGTAAGAAAACTTACTTTTTTAGGCTCTATTTAGTCTCACCCAAAAAGTCCCTGCTGTAAAAATTATGAACTACTTTTCTCACATGTCATTTCAAACACGTGTAAAATTCTGAACTACTTTTGCTTTACCGCATGGAATTTTGTCTTTATAAAAAATGGCAGCTAGAGTGTCCAATTCCACAGTTTGCAATTGTTCTATCAGATGACGAGTATTCCATGTTTCTGCCAGAACATCCGAAACATCCATAATCTCATTTGGAGGCACAATTGTTGTGATAGCCACTCTAGTTGCCATTTTTTATAAAGACAAAATTCCACGCGGTAAAGCAAAAGCAGTTCAGAATTTTACACGTGTTTGAAATGACATGTGAGAAAAGTAGTTCATAATTTTTACAGCAGGGACTTTTTGGGTGAGACTAACTAGAGCCTAAAAAAGTAAGTTTTCTTACATCCATTTTATTTATTAATCTTCATGTAAAAAATACATTTATAGTTAGATATACTTTGCAATTACATAGTGAGAATGACGTAGTTCGACACATGGATCCTAAATGTAAGTTCATTTTTTAGTTATTTATTCTTCTTTATGTAAAAACATTTATAATTAATATACTTAATTTATTTACAATTATATATACAGCAAAGACCGCTATAAGTGAAAAATACGCATGCAAATGTAAGTTTTTTTTTCTTTTTTTTTTATTAACATTTAGACTTAGATATAGTTACATACACTTATTAAATTTGGATATAGTTATTACGGGGGGGAAAGTAGTTAAGTTTTTTAAAAATAGAGGGCGAAGTGTTCAAGCCGCTATAAATCAGTTTTACTATATTTATATAGGAACAAGTAAGAATAAATTAAAAACTAGATTAAGGCAGCATTTATATGATAAAAAATCTAGATCACTATATTTTATTATGAAGCAGTTGGGTTACTCTTTAGTTTAAACTTCAAGGGTCTCTGGTGTAAAAAAAAAAAAAAAAGGATTTTACCAGAGTAGGTTTGATCTTTTTTTTTGTTGTTTTTTTTCATTTCGTAACTTGAGGGATATGAAGCGTTCAGTGTGTATGAACACACAGAGCTTCATGTTAGTTGTTAAAATTAGTATACATATATATATTTTTTTTAAAAAAAAGAGATCGAAAAAAAATCAAATATATAAAAAAAATCCGCCCTCTTCCCGTATATGCATAACCACAGTATCTTGGTAAAGAAATTTAAAATATAAATAAGTGTTCAAATTATTTTATTTGATTTAGATTAAGATTCTTTGTGACAATTAAAGAAGGTAGAATGGTATATATATATGTATGTGTTTATTTAAATGTAATAATAATAATGATAATAATGCTAGTTCTTCTTTTAAAATTTAAAATAGGCAATATTACTTATTGCAAAGAGATGAGTTCATCTCACTCTATATGTATATTTAGTGATGCATGCATTTGGGGAAAGAAATACCTCAGCAGTAGTATTTTTTCTTGCCTCTTTAGCATTTTATAGTTAAGATTCATATTTGAAATACTTTGGCAGTTTATAGCCTATAAGATATGGTTGTCGGATTTCTCCATTATTACTTATTAAAGACAGGTTTAGGAAAAACATCTATGCAGATATAAATTAATGCTTTTAATGGGCAAATATATCAGTAGCTTAATACATTGATCTGTGCCTATATGGCTTTTAATAATAAAAATATGTCGAGTATTGCTATGCGGTCTGCCACGCCGATATTTTACCGATCTTGGCGATATGAGATAGACATGCGTTTCTTTGAGCCGATGAATGGGTATACTCTATAAAGATAGTGATTCAAAACCCACGCTCTATTATTTCCTACACAAGCCAAGCTGAATCCAGATGTGTTACTATAGGAATATATACATTACTGCTCGACAAAGAACATTGGCCCATGTTTGCCAATGCTAATAATATAGCCAGCACAGGATTCAAACCCCGACGCTACTGAACGCTGTAATTAGATTTCTTAATCATACCTGTTGTTAATTCTGTGGGAAATAGATAAGCCATATTTTTCATATAATTATTAATAATAAAGGGTAATAAAATTATGCTTTTGTCCATAACTCCTGCTGAGAAGACTAACAATAAAATATTATAATGACAAATACATATATACTCTACTTCCACTATGTATGTAAACACGCATAAATTTATTATATATATTCATTTGGCCTCTAACTTAATATAAGCAAGTATTGTGTTTGCTCTCCAAAATTGGCATATTAATTTTATAATGGCATATTTCTGGATAAAATATTATCACTCTCAATATATAATTTCGTTTTATGCTGACACACAGTATTTACTGTGCGTGTAACTATCACTTCTAGTTATTATTTTTTTTGTATTGAATCACAATTGTTATTGTCATGAAATCCAGTATGATTTCATTGTAACACACACACACACATCCAATACTGAGGTTCATTATTGTAATTATTATTATATATATTTCACAACCTTAATTGTCATTATTGACAGGTGACTTTTTGTAAAATCATATATTTATTCTGGTGATATTGAAATTATGTACTATTATTACTATTGATCATCAAACATTGTAATTGTTATTTTTTTTTGGTTTAAAAAAAAATGTAATCCCATACATGGATCATGATTAGATCCAAACATGATTGTTATTAATTATATTTTCTAATTGTATTAATAAATTGTATATATCTATACCGTTGTCATGTCATTCCCTGGTTCATCATATCCACTCATCTATATCCACACATGGTTAAATCATATGTATGTATTCAAAACCTATGAAATATTAATAATAATAGTTTAAGCTATATCATAGTATTTAGTGAATATCTGAGAGTAAATTAATAAAATCTAGTGCATGATAGGTTAAGTGTAACTTGAGAGTCCTTGTTTCTACCCTGACCACCGGGACCGAAGAAAAATGATAACCATTAGTAGCATCAGGAGCGTTGGTTGGATAGTAGAGATTTTGGAGCACTGGCAAATAGGTTAAAGCTTAGTACTGTTCCACGACTACCATATCCCAAACATACTGGGTTTGAAGTACTTTTGCTAGGTCTCTGAATCTTGTTGGCTGATCATACGATGCTGAACGTTACAATATATATATATAATAACCATGTAATATGCCACATGCTTTTATTAACCATTTTAACCTTGCATTATATGATAATTAGCCATTTAAAAAATAAAAGATAAAATAAAACTAATAACTAGAGACATAAAACTATATTATTTAATCTGTAGATAAATTGGTATCTCCTAGTAGGCAATATTTCATATATTTAGATTCATAATTTAAACTTCAGTTAATTATCAAAATGATTCAATAGTATTTAGTTATTCATTCTTTAGGTTTATTATTAAAATAAGCTTGTCTTAAATAAAATTAGTTTCATACTCTTATGTGTGTGTGCATGCATGGATTTACTTATTGACTTTTAAATCTTTAATTTTATTCATTAAAATATTTAATTTATTTATTAAACTTTAAAAGTAAATTATGTAACAAAACTTGGCAAATAAAATAATTAAATTTATTATTTTAAACTTCTGGTAGAATAAATCAAATGAAACAAAAATGTTGTTGGATTTAAAATATGAGAATCATTAACTTATTATATTTATTTTCTGTTTATTATTTAAAAAAAAAAAACTTTATTCATATTAATTAGTTGATTTGTTATTAACCTTGAAATTGGATCATATAACAGCATCTGTGATAAAAAAATAGTTCCCTGCTCTTTTGTCTTAGTTTCTTCTATATAAAAAAATATCATGTGTCAGCATTCTGCTATCCAATTTCAAGGTTAATAACAAATCAACTAATTAACATGAATAAAGTTTTTTTTAAAATAATAAACAGAAAATAAATATAATAAGTTAATGATTCTCATATTTTAAATCCAATAACATTTTTGTTTCATTTGATTTATTGCTATCAGAAGTTTAAAATAATAAATTTAATTACATAATTTACTTTTAAAGTTTAATAAATAGTTAAACATTTTAATGAATAAAATTAAACTATTAAGTCTTTTGGATTTACTTGTATACTACTGGCAAAGCACAGTAGCATAATACGGATATTATAATCAACTAAAGCATTAAAAATTACTAAATGCACCTAAAGAGATGATTACCTCAACAACTAGCTATCATTGCCATAACTTTTATAAATACAATATTCTACACCTTTTATGGCGGAAAACTTAATCTTCCAAATAGTACATGAGGGATAACATCACTAAATAAGCTCCTCCGAGCAAGACAACATGACTATAATAATGGTGGCTCCTAAGTCTATCTCTCAGAAATAAGTCTAGGTGTGGAAACAGTCTCACCACCTAAAGAAAAGGAAAACACATGAAAGATAAATGATCCTCTCCATGGGATCTAGTTATCTATGATATACATGAAAATATTTTGAAACATTGTTCTCTCATGGTAACTACATACAATAATGAGAGAGCATCTCCAACCCATAAACATAATAAATAGTATACTATCTGATAAACCTAGAGCTATAAAGCATAACTAATTCTAACAATGGCAAAATACAAATTTATCACTAATAATAAAAACAACTAGCTTGTATCAACACTAAACTCCACACATTAAACAATATCCGAAAGCCACATGAAAATATTGGTCAAAACGACTATAAACACATTAAAATAGCATAGTAAATATTTCCACAAGATAAGGAATATACACATGAACAATGAGCATAATAAATATTTATGAAATTAAGTGCACAGACTGATGCAATAAATATTATTAATTGAATGGCTAATTAAATACATTTGTTCTCAGACAAATTCCAAATATAATTTCTGTTACGAATGATATTAAGAAAAATATTGAACTTCTGATAAACCCATATGTAATGATTGTTTGTCCTAAATTACAAAAAAATAGGCAACTTTAAATTAAACACTTCAATAATATATTTAAATTTACCTGTGTGTAATAAAAATTTCTACACACTTAATTGCAAACTCCTTGAGTTAGCTTTAAATAATAAAGTAAGATAGCTTGACATATAAAATAAAGCATAAATATATATATATAACTATTATGTTATCATTTTTTTTAAAAAAATAAATTAAAAACAAAAAAACATTGATAATACCAATGATAAACTCAATTCACTAGTAAAGCTTCATCAGCAGTAGGCAAACTAGGTGCGAGGTCCCATGAAGTTAGCTTATGTGCATAATATCGATGCATTCATACTTTTCAAACCAATTTTTTTAAAAAAAAAAAACAACAAAGTAGCTACAACTTTCACTATGATAAAAAACAGGTACATGAATAAGATATTTTATTTTAAACACGAACATGTATGGATCCATTGCATAGAGACACAATATAAACATGAACAAATTCGTATCCCATAGCTGTGGTATTCTGTGCAAGTAACCTCAGCTTTAGTTGGGGGACATGAAATATTGGCAGGGACTAAAATATAATACTAGTCATCCTGCAATGGTCATGCAAGATATCTTCTAAAATGGCTTAGCTTGCTTTTTCAATCTCTCTGGTTATATCTCTGCAAATCTCTCTGTGAAGAAGCATAATAATAAATAAATAATCTCTTGAAGTCTCTCTGGAAAAACGAATAAGAATAATAATCTCTTGTAGTCCCTCTCTGGGAAAACAAATAAGACTAAGAAGCAAATTAGGTGAACAGTATATATAGTACCTCCATTACATGGTCAGTTTGTCTGACCCCCCCCCCTTTTGAATCATTGCCCCAAGCTTCTATCTTGGTGGCTAATTGATTTGAAAATAATCTACATAGCTTCTTTCTTAAAAAATGTTATTTTTAATTAATTTTATATTTTTAATTTAACTTTATCTGGGCAACTCAGACCACTATACTGATAACATCAGTTTCAAGTTTACATACAAAGAAGAAATTATTTTGCTACGAATTAAAATTAACAAGATTTTCTATCTCTGTCTTGGCATCCAGATTCTTTGCACTCTTTTGTTAGTAGAAATAAGAGTACAAAGCAGAATGGCTAAAAATACATTAGTGCATTTTTTATATTTGGTAACACAATAGTCATCTGATTTTTCTTAATACATTAATAGAAAATCTACTAATTAAAAAAAATATATATATCAATGTGTTGGAACATTTGCAATTTTTAATTATTTTATCTGTTTTTATTTCCTTTATAACATGTCCCAGCAAATAAACAACTTTTTACAGGAAAAAAAAAATCAAAAAACTATAATATAAAATTATAAATGTAATATATTTACATTTATTAAAAAAATAAAATGAATCAAAAATATTGTATGCATATATAATATAATATTATGCGTCAATTTACACTTTGAGAAGTTAATATTCTTGCATGTGTGTGTGTGGGTAAGAAATATATACACAGACAACTTCATCCATTTTATAGTTTATATAATAGATAAATAAAATTAATGTATATAACTGATCTGTAGCTTCACTACAGCCACCTTGTGTATGGTTACTCATAGAGTGACTGGTACAATATATATTCACGAAAATGTGCTGGATGTCAGTAACGCAGTATGGAAAGAAGTCACTAATGACACTGAATATGATTTACTGTTTTAAAATAAATGACCCTTGTTTGAATGCCATAATTTATATAAATAATGTGCTATGCTGCTATAATATATATAGAGAAGATTTCATTTAATAAAATATACATTAATATTTGATCCCCTTTTTTTCTATTTAAAATATGTCAATCCCACCTTCATGGATTTTACAACAACTAAATATTTAAGCATATGATATTTTAAGAATATGGAAAAAGAAAATGAAAACTAGCAGTTATATATAGAAAACAAGTCACCCTTTCAGAATTGAATAAATAATATTTTAAATGATTTCAGAGCATTGATTAGCTTGAGTTCTGGATTCACCCCGGGTAGAATCCAGAGTTAAACAAATTTTATACTAAAACATGTTGACTCATAAAAACAATCTGGCAAGTGTATTAATTAATAATGCATTACGTTTAAAGAGGACGTTAATAACCTTAATTCATGAAGGTTTACTTAAAAAGAAAGAAAAGATTTTAGAAATTCAACTTGTCAGATTGCTTGAGATTGGCATATTAATAATAACTAAAATAGACATATAAAATTAGGTAATAAATAAATAAATGACCACACCAAAGTTAAAGAAAGTTAGAGTATATGAGATAGGATTATATAAAAAAATCATTTGAGAGCAATTTACATTTTACAGATTAGAAAAAGACAAGTTAAACAAAACACTAGGAGAAATATTGATGATAGTGTTTGAGATTAATTAGACTAGCTTTACTTGTGACATAAACTACTGATTTTCTTGCACCATTTTAAGAGTTCATATTTCAAAATCTGCTCACGCATGGTAGTTGAAAGGATCGTGAAGTTCTTAGGTAGCAGCAAGCTTCTATTTAGCATTCCAGAGTTCTTTTTAGGCCATTTTTCATTTCAGGGCAGCAGGTTATTACAGCAGCAGCAGATGACCCCAGCAAGGGTCGGGAAGGTGATGGGCTGTCTACCCAATCATCATTTTTATATTTCAAAGCAGAGTGAAGTTTGTTAACTGCACAGTTTTCTCAATAGTAGCTATCCTTTTGGTATTCAAAATTAGCCCATTTTATACTCTTGCCCAGGTATTTGAAGAATGCTTTTAATTTATTTCCAGCTCAATTCTAATCTTTAATCTAAAATCTTAAGTTTTCTATTATGTAATTAAAATCTTAAGTTTTCTTTGTTCATTGTTTGAAGATGCAATCATTTGATAACATTCCAAAATATGTTCAAATTTATTTCCAGATTGGAAATATATTTGACAAAAATGAACAAAAGTACAATCATTAATCTTAATCCCCATTTTATTTTAAGTAAAAACTTTAATTAAAAATTCCTTCCCAAGATTAAAACAATATTATACTTCCACCCCTTTAATTATTTTTGGACAATTAATGATTGCATCTTCCACCTTGGACTTTATAAAAATGTACAGTTTAATAGATAAAAACAATTTAAAAAGAAAAGTTTTAAAATGACGTATAATGAAATATTTTAAAACAAATATTTTGTTAGTATTTTTGCTCCTATATTATATATACATCAGAGCAGCAGCAATGTATTTTTAATGTGAAGAAAAGAATTAATAAAAAAAAATAATAATGAAAAGTTAAACTTTATAAATTTTAGGCATGCATCTCAAATATATACATAAAATATATATATACACGACTAAAGAAGTGGGATAGAATATAGAATTTAAACACAGGTTAGTAGATGAGACCTTGAAGCTCAATCTTAAGCTATGATTGACTGCTTCAATAGTGACCAATCTAGAACAATGCTGAAGTGCAGTGACAAAACTGAATACCAATGCTTATTGAGGCCATTTCTGGTTTTGCTGTTATCTGTAAGTTTTGCGATGCTTTTCTACAACTTATTCTTTTAAAGAAACTAAAATTACATTAAGTGGTCATCTGACACGTTATGAGAATGCTAATGATAAAATAGCATGAACAAAATATATATAATCCAAATATGTATTTTCTTTTTTTTTTGAATACCAAAAAATAGATAAGGCATGGTCAAATATTATCAATCTTCCAATAGCTTTATTTTTGTTTTTATTGAAAGCAACTCAAAGGGATGAATATATAGCTTAAAAATTCTTGACTAATACTAAACAAAAAAAAATTATTAATGAATACCAAATACAGAAGGAAAAAACTACTACTAGCACAAAGAAGAAAATTGCATAAAAATTGGAAGTATAATAAGTATACAGATGAACATTATAAAAATAGTGAGAAAGTCATATAAAAGGTTTAGGCATTAAAAACAGAAAGTATTACCAAGCAATAGGAGTGCAATCTTGCTAAGAATATGAGAATGCCATAAGTCCTCCAAAGTGCTAAGCCATATTTAATATATAGAAATAAAAAACTTCTGTATAGTTGCATATAAGCACACTTATTACATTTATTACTACTTTATAGATAAAAATACAGGTACTGATAAATTTGACCATCCATTGCCCTTGATGGCATTATTGCTAGCCAAAAACATATCAATATAACATTACCAGCCCTGGCCTTGTTTTTGTTTACTGGCCGATTTCTATTATTATTTTGGTAACAAAAAGAAACTTTTTCTTATAAGAACACACATTTATTTTACACAACTTTTTTTTCTTTTCTTTCCTTATAAGAACAGGCAAGTTACCCACAAAAAACTTTCATTGGAAATTAAAAAATAATAATGATTCATTTTTTTGGTTTATTGTACAATTTCTAGTATTATTTTTATAACCAATCAAATATATAAAAACTTTTCTTGGTTATAAGAACACGGAATTAATTTTAAGCAACTTTTCCCCCTCCTTCTAAAACCATGCAGGTTACAAAAAAAAAAAACTTCATTGGAAATTTAAAAATCAATAATGATTCCCTTAACTCCCATCCGATTTTTTAGTGTCATTGTTAATGTATAAAAAAAAAAGAAAACAACAAAAAGAATATTAAATAAATTTATTGCTTTACTTATTGATTGGAAACAAATCAAATTCCTTTTTTTTTTGGGGGGGGATTCTGTTTTGCTTTTAAGAACACACATTTATTTGAAACAACAACTTGCAACATATGTATAGCATGAACCTTCAGCCGATTGGAATGTCCGAAATGGATTTCTTTTAAACAACCACGTTGTGAAATAGGCCAGCATGTAGCACTGGAATATCCTGGAAGAAGGTCTGGATGTTTTTGAATCGTATCTAAAAGATGCACTAATCTGATGAAAGCAAGTTTAAAAATTCCTAAACTATATGCCCTCAAAGAAGTAGATTGGCATTGGAAAGCGGTAGCTTGCTCTTTCAACCCTGCCTTTTACTGTCGGCCATTTTTTTTGTTCTCGTCATATTCTCATGAATCATATGATTTTGCAGTTGAGATGTCAAACATCATTCTATGATAAACCCTTTCTCTAATTTTGGTTGTTTCTAAATTTATGTAGGTAAGTCCAAGTATACTACAATAATTAATATTTAGTAAGATGACATCACTTGATGTGAAAGATAATTACTTAAAATGGCATAATTCAAAAGTTCTGCTACCGTAAAATTCAGCCACCCTAAAATAATACTGTACCATAATTTTGAATTGTCAAGCATTGAAATTGAGTGTGCAACATGTTGCAGCCTGTAACAAGGGATGGTAGTGCAAATTGTGAAGGCAATTGAGTGCAAAACACACCACAGAGCCATATTTCATGCTAGCCAACTACTGAATTGGCCATCTTTTAGACTAGGCTAAATAGTAAATTGCAATAGCAATTCACAATTTGGCCCAGCTAAACTGTATGTTTAACTGTTGTGGCCTAGCAAAAGCACTATTAAGTGGGATAGATGGTCAAATGTATCAGTACCAAAATATTTAAGATAGTTGTATGCAATGAGGGCATAAAGAAAATAATAAAGTAACAGTAGATAAATTGTAGTTCAAAAAGTGGTAATGTGAGACTACCAAGATATTATCTGCAGTCATAGTTATTTCTCAAAATATAATTTAGACATATTTTCAATAATATATTTCAATATTCACATTTGTTATATATACACCAGTTAACAAAATATGCTGATAAACAGCATAAAAAAAGGGTTAAATATTCCAAAAATGTAATACGCTCCTCTTAAACATCCAAAAAATGTCCTATCCAAACTTTCAACAATTCATAAAATGTCAGGCAGACCTTGAACATTGAAAAAACATCATCTGCAGTTCTATCAACCCAACACTTATATAGAAACAAAAGAAAATTGTAAAGAGAATACATTTACTTAGCTTAAAAAAAATAACAATAAGCAATAAAGTTGAAAATGAATCATTATTAATAGGTCTTTGTTAATATCC
Organism: Epiperipatus broadwayi; assembly: GCA_028023455.1. Taxonomy (NCBI): domain Eukaryota; kingdom Metazoa; phylum Onychophora; class Udeonychophora; order Euonychophora; family Peripatidae; genus Epiperipatus; species Epiperipatus broadwayi. Next base: position 132,994 of record JAQFVV010000889.1, on the reverse strand, counting down.
ATACCTTATTCACATATATATTCTTTCAAAATCAAGCTATTGTAATAAATAAATAATTTTCCTTTTCAAAAATTACAGTTCAATAATTAAAGCATTATCTTTCCTTCCATCACAATGTAGTTATCCCTCAAGCAATGATAAAAAACTATTTACTGGTGATCAGTTAATACAAAAATAATATAAAAAACTATTTACTGGTGATCAGTTAATACAAAAATAATATTAACAAATGAAGTGTACATATTGTAAAATTGTCTTTTATTAAAATAACTGTTGTGTCCCTGTCTCTGGCTGAGTGACCAGTAAACATGAATATACATTAAGTAAACAGATCAACAATTTAAAACATTGCACACTTTTATTAATGCAAAATAATTTCACAAAATATAACAATAATCATGAAATCAACATAAATAAATAAATGATAAATAAACCCTGTTTTCACCAATAGAAGAATAAGTTCCAGTAACAACGAAATATGATTCAGGTCCAAAATCTGTAGTTATATACTGAATAAGTTCACTATATTTTTCCCAGACCTTGAGCTCATATATAAGATCAGTGAAGTCTATTTCAGTTCTAATTGGCTGGATTATCTATGGGTGCTGAGATCCTAAGATTGAAGTCTACCGACGCTGGCCCTTTCTGCGGGGAAAGTACTGGGAACAGCAATTTGCTTAGCAGTAACCTGGAGAAAACTGTATGCTAAGATGTCGAAAGCACACCAGCAAAAGGACTGGACAAAGGAAAAAAGACGATGCAAATCTCCTGCATGCTCTTTTACGTTCCCACCATTCACAGTCCCGTTAGCATCTATTCTTTTCTGGAATACAGTTTTTACATGTATTTTTTTGGGTGTGAAATCCACATTTAATTTGATCAATTACTTCTATTCGGGTAATCTACTTTAGTACAAAGCACATTTTTTGGTAAAGGTTTACTATAGCGGCCCCAATATGTTGGCCCTCTATTGTTTAAAATTTTAACTAAATTGTTTGAAAATCTTATGTATATGCTACTATATTAGAATTACATAAAAATTTAATCAATGTAAATCACATATATACTACTACATTACAATTACATGAAAATTTATTCAAATGTAAAAGATAATAAAAAAACATTTACCTTTTTAAGCATAATTGTGTCCTATGCATATTAGGAAGTTGGAGAAAAAAGCGGTATTGCTGTGTCTACTCCGGAAGGCAAATTCATGCAGGTATGATTAAAACAAAGCTTTGCTGGTACCAGATCAGCTTACTCTTCGCTTTCGTCCACATATTTTCAATATTCTGGATATGTATGCCTTGGTCTTCGGGTTACACGAAATTGTCCTGATGGACAACAACCGAATGCATATACACATCATTGTTGAGACTGCTGATGTTATTGTACACAGCCCAGCCATCTGAAATAATGTGCGCACCTGGTAAAATGTACTGCTGTATCAGGCCCTCCAGTATATCAGTCGTCCTGTCTGGAACTTCTGTCAATAAGCACTTTCTTGATACTCTTTCTATACCACCAAAGACCCAATGATCTCTTCATATAGTCCCCCTGTGGTGGAAATACGTTTTGTCCTGCAGAATACATCACCAGCAAACAACGAACACTGCACTGTTGGTATAAGGCATACTTCTTCCAAAGGAGTCTTTGTGCAAGCCATTTGATGGCCAATTCCAAAGTTTGGATGGTATTCCATAACTGATGCAGATTCCATTCTTCTGCCAGAATAGCAGCAACATTCAAAATTTCATCATCTGGAACTAAACACACAACAGCCATTTTTTCCATATAAAACCCTACACGTGTGTGCGTAATTCAAACTGTTGAACACAGAGGATGTCTTTTTTTTGTAACATGTGCTATAAATGTAGATGGTTTAAATTCTTATGTTGTAGATAGTTTAAATTCTTAACTTTCAAATAAATTAAAACTAATTCTTTTAATTAATGTCGTGTAATTAATCCAACATTCAAATTCTTTAAAAAGGTAAATGTTTTTTTATTATCTTTTACATTTGATTAAATTTTAATGTAATTGTAATATAGTAGCATATAAGTAAGATTTTCCAACAATTCAGTTATAATTTTAAACAATAGAGGGGCAACATATTGGGGCCGCTATAGTAAACCTTTACCCATTTTTTTGTTTAATTTTATTAATATGATAGTTACTGTAATTTCGTTATCCTTTCAATATTACAATTTGTATCTGTATTGCTTTCCATTTTCGGATATCAGCTATCTTTTAACTAAAAGTTTAAACCCTTATCTCTACCAATTTTAGACTGAACTTTTTAATTTGTTTCACTTTATATACATTTTAACTCTCTATATATTTTACTCTATTTTTATCCACTAAATAAAAATTACTCTCTCTATATATATAATAATAAAAAAACAACAATGAAAATATTAAATACCATCTCTCAGTTTTGAGGATACTTTGGAATTAGTTATTGTGACGTAATCGTTTGTTCATAATTATTTTAAATCTTTACGATTGTTACTTTTTTAAAGATTAGCAAACTTTATACTTATTTAAAAATAAGTTTTTGAATTCAAGTTAAAGTTAATTTTAAAAAATTATTATAAATAAAATATTTGGGGGATAAAAAAATTAATAAACAATAGCAAATTTCAATATTCTTTATTTAATTCAAATCTTTTATTTACATCGTATTCATAATATTTTTTTAAAAATTAACTTGAAATCAGACTCATTTTTTAAACATAACGTTTGCTAATGGCGATGCTGTAACGTAATCGTCCGGTCATAATAATTCTAACTTTGTGAATTATTCGAACACTTTAGATTATTTTTTTAAAGATTATAATTTATTCGATAAATTACTACAGGTAAATTAATTATGACTAGAGATGCGCTTACCCATGGCATCTATTGAAGACACGCCACTGCTAAGAACTCATCAGTTATTATTACTTAAACTAGTTTAATTACATTTAAATATTTGCTCACAAAAAGCAATATAGTTAATTCAATTATGCATTCTCTTACGCAATATTAACTTACATTTTTAAATATTCAAAATAAAAAAATATTAATTAATGCGTGAAATATATGTAGGCCTTTCAAAGGACGTGATCTGCAAACTCACCTTTTTACAAGAGAAAAAGGGTAGTTACTGTTTTCATCTCAAGATTCTCTTTTGCCCCGCCATCTACTGGAATTATAAAATTTCAAACAAATAATTGTTTACCTGAAGGTTTGTGATGATGGTTTTTGGTTGTATTTATAAATACTGTTTTCATCATCTAAAATTAAGTATTGAATGTCTTAGAAAAATTTAATTTTATTTCAATTACATTCAACATTTAATAATAGCAGATGGGTTAGTTTATTAATGTTGATATTACTTTTTATGACGTATTAGTAAATGAAATATTAGAGTTGTGGTAGAAAGAAAGAATGATTCTTGCTCTGAAAAAGCAAAAAAATATTAATTTTAATTAACCAATAAACGAACTCTTGTGTTTAAAATTAGCATGTTTGTGTACTACTTAACATTATTATTCACTTAAGAAATTTATATATTAACGTTATCTACAAATAGCCCAAGAGTTTTTAAGATTTAAATTATTTAAAAAGCTATACATTATAAAAAAGTGAAACAATTAAATATTTATCTTTTTACATTTAATTTTTGCTGACTTTAGATTTTCTTTTTCACCAATTTTTTTGTATTCTTATTTGCGCCCACCGCTGCCGCTATTTTTTTTTTTACATTAAATTGATTTTTAAATCTTCGATGAATTTATCTTTTCTCTAATAAGGATTAATCTGGTATTCCTAACTTTGGGGTCTATCACAACATACACTACAGTTTTGATTTCATTGTTACACACACGAGGGCGCCTTCCGCAATTGTCTCTCGTTTGTTCATACACGTTTCATTACCGAAAACTTCTGTATCTTCTCTGAATTTTTGTCTATGTACTAATAATCTCTACTGGCAGTTGATTTCTAACATTATTTTAACAGTAATATAATTTTTTTAAAAAATAATTCTACTAAATATAAATGTAGGGGATTTGAACTCAGATTTTCAAGCACCCTTCAACTATCCACACTATCTCATATCATACAACTGATACACATGACCACACACATGTAGAAAAAATAAATAATCACCAATATATGTATTTTGTGCTAAACCAGCACTAATCAGTGCTCAGTTTATATTAAGATAGCAAATCTTCATATTTTAATGAACAGGCTTCAATCTACTCCAACCTCCAACTTTTCAGCCATCCATATCATGAAGGTTGGACTAGATTGAAAGCCTGTCCATTAAAGTATTAAGATTTGCTATCTTAATATAAACTGAGCACTGATTATATATAAGTGTGGGAGATGATAATCTGGACCAACTAATGAGTGCTGGTATAGCATGAAATACATATATTGGTGATTATTTATCTTTTCTACATGTGTGCGGTCATGTGTATCAGTTGTATGAGATAGTGTGGATAATTGAAGGGTGCTTGAAAATCTAAGTTCAAATCCCCTATACTTACAATTAAGCTCCAGGTTTGTGATGAGGGCCTGGTTTTCAAATATTTACACATCAAGCATGTATCCTGTCCATCCCTCTTCTATGTATTTAAATGGATAGTCCTATACATGAGGGGTCAGAGTGACTTAATGTCAACATGGGCATGACAATAATATTGGCATCAGCATGGGATTTGGGTTTTCATCATCAGATTTTCAATGATATGGATGGCTGAAAAGTTGGAGGTTGGAGTAGATTGAAGCCTGTTCCTTAAAATATGAAGATTTGCTATCTTAATATAAAACTGAGCATTGATTATATATGTGTGTGGAAGATGATAATTTGGACCAACTGATGAGTGCTGGTTTAGCATGAAATATGCATATTGGTGATTATTTAACTTTTCTATATGTGTGTGGTCATGTGTATCAGTTGTATGAGATAGTGTGGATAGTTGAAGGATGCTTGAAAATCTGAGTTCAAATCCCCTATACTTACCAATTAAGCTCCAGGTTTGGTAAAGAGTGCCTCGTTTTCAAATATCTACTGAATATAATATATAAATACTTCAAAACTCCAACAGAACTTAATATATTACACTTAATATACTAAAAACTTATTTGTGTTATTACATAGAAGGAAGTCATAATACCCAAGTACCATAATATATTACAGTCATCTAAAAATAGCCCAAGAGTTTTTAAGATTTAAAATATTTAAAAAGCTATATTGTACTTATAAATAAATGAAACAATTAAGTATTTATCTTTTTACATTTTTTTTTTTTTTTGCCTTTAGATTTTTTTTCAACATTTTTTTTTTTGTATTCTTATACACGTCCACTGCTCCCGCCCTTTTTTTTCTACATTAAAATTGATTTTTAATTTTTCGATAAATTTATCTTTTTTCTAATAAGGATTAATCTGGTATTCCTAACTTTGATATCTATCATAAAATACAATACAGTTTTGATTTCATTGATACACCCATGAGCGCGCTTCCCACCATTGTTTCTAGTTTCTTCATACACGTTTTATCACCAAAAACTTTGGATCTTCTCTGAATTTTTGTCTATGTACTAATCTCTACTGGCAGTTGATTTCTAACATTATTTTTACAATATAAATTTACCATAATATAATTTTTTTAAAAAAAATATATTCTACTATATATAAATACATCAAAACTCCAAACAGAACTTAACATATTACCCTTAATATAGTAGAAACTTACTTGTTTATTACATAGGAAGTCATAATTGATAACTGAAAATAGTGTATTCACATTTCAATGAGACCATAGGGAACTTAATAAATGAAATATTCCCAATGGCCACATATTTTGTTTCCAAGTATCTTAAGTTAAATGTAGATGGCGATAAGTGTTCAGCATCACAGTGCATCAAGAGTTACAAAAATTCAAGAAGTTACAAGTTTAAGGGGAGTTAAAGTGGAGAATCCAACACGAAACAGTTGGTAAGTGCTTTTAAAATTAATTTCTAAGCATGGATGGGTATAAATACCCTAAATCTGCCATTGGCAAGCTAATATCTGAAACCGCTATTAGTCCTATATCGACCGATCGCGGTGAAAACAATCATTCTGATGTAATTTCCAAATCGTTATCAAACGCTAATGAAAACCTAATAGTCAATCAAAAACCTACTAAAACATCTAATTACAACCCTAGTAACAATCTACATAAAGCTACAGAGAAATCTGATTTTAAAAAAGCCAATACTTACATTGAAACTAACGTAAATACTGGAGAATTTCTTAAAAATCTGCAAGAGGCTGATAAAAGCTTTTTACATGAAGACTCTTTTAACCATAATAAACTTATTTCAAATCCTAGAACAATTCAAACAACAGTATTAGATTCAGAACAAAAAAATCATAATCATCAGGGTAAAACACAACTTTTAGAAGTGTCAGGAAGTAAGGAGATTAAAACATTAAATGTTAGGGATAAAAGTTTTAAAAAAACGCAAGAAGGTGCAAAACCAGAAAATAACGCAAATTATAAAGATATTTACAACGGACCTTCTACTAAAGAAAATAAATGTTCTAACCAAATTGAAATAACTGATTTACATCAAATAAATCATAATATAACAAAATATAAAAGTACAAATCAAAATATATACAGCAATAGTAGAAACGAAATCGAAATATCTGAAAATCAAACAGTTAATTTCACTACTGATGAAACAGAAAGTAATTTCAAAACACCCGAAACACACTTTACACATCATAATTTAACTAAAGATACGAATAGAAACCAAAACTCATCCAGTTTCCAAAGATCATATGCAGAAGCAGTTCAAAATATGAATGCTATTCCGATGCAGTCTGAAATGAATCTCAAACAAGGCAGTAGCTCATTCCTTAGTTATATAGATTTTGATACTGATGAAGCAACACAAAATACAAGCAGCCTTCAGAATTCAAACATAACTCAAGATAATGATGAAGCATATCAAAATATTCATATAAAATTCAACAACTCTATTCCTGAAAATTTACTTAAATCATTTGCTAACTATACAAACGATAAAACGCTTATTTTAACAACCACTGACCAGAGTGGTAATTTTTTCAAATTCCCTCTGGAAAAATTTTCCAAAATGACAATAGAGAAAAAAATAGAAATGGGTATCAACAGAATTCTCTCACTCCCAATGACAGATATATTATCACTGAATTTAAGACATCGGGTGATAGAAACATATTCAGAAACACAATTAAAATGCTAGATGATAAATACATCATCACCATCGATAACAATAGACCCACCACTCTTCAGGGAATCATCAAAGACTGTTTACTAAATTTTGACCACGCCGAACTTCAATCCATCTTAGAAAACTATGATAAAATAAGCAATTTCCAATACTGGTTTAATCCGTATATAAAAAACCACATTCAATCAAACACGGCCTCATTCACTATTACCTTAAATAAGGGGATAAACTCCCCAGACATCCCAACAGTTGTTCATTCACGTGGATCCCCTATGGTACTCTCACTTCGTGGAGTCCCACCCCAGTGCTTTCACTGCTTTGAATGCACACACTTAATTAAAGACTGCCTAGCCTGGATCTGTAAAACCTGCAGACTCAAGAAGAACAAAACACATAAATGCAATAAAAAAACAGAACCAGAAAAAACCTCCAACAGGATTATCACAGCTAATTTAATCCAACTTGACTCTCTACACACTGAGAACACTTTTTCCAACAAGATACTACATAACACAGAAACAAATCAAAATTCATCCTTAACAAAAACACTTCAACCAAGCTCAGAATCCAAAACCACTAACTGTGTTACTGACATTCAAATGCCTCAAATCCTCAAATCACCAGAACTGGCTCATCCTGATACCAAATCAACGCAGATGCAACACAACACCACTATTATCTCACCCTCTTTAATTGGCTCAAATAGTTCAAAGACGAGCAATACCAACAAACCGGTTCACAATCCTCATGAACATGCACAAAAAGTCTATGATGAAATAGACAGTGTATCAACATATGAGTTCAGTGATTCAAGTGAAGAAACTGACGTTGAGTCAGATGAGACTATGATAAATCTTCAACCTACTAACACAGAGATTTCCAAAACTCAACATCAAGAAACAAAAGAGAAAAGACAAAAAATAGAAAAGAAAAAACATACACACTCCAGTGGACCTAGTTCTGATGATAATATACAAAACAAATCCAATAATTCAAAAGCAACTCTACCTATAAATCCTACAACTTCAAAAAACAAATCCAACAAAAGGAGAAATGGCGGCACTTTATTGCTAACCAAAAATATGCAACTGACTAATGATCAAGAACTTTCAATAAATGAGAATATATCTAGATGTCACAGTGCAAGCAAACATTCAACATAATGATGTAGAAGTTATGCTACCAGAAGCCATTGACTTCGGTCAGTCAGTAGACTCTCCTGTGGACTGGTCACCTACTCTAGGAGACACATAACAACTTGCAGCTAATTCAACTGTTGATTTATACAATGAATTCACTGACACATCTTTCTACCTGAAAATTTTAAACCAATCATAATGTATCTTAAAATTGTTGGTACCAATGTGAGAGGCCTAAACTCTCTACAACATATATATGCCATAAGACAGTGGTTGAAAATTCACACACCCCACATCTTCCTTATGGCAGAAACTAAATTCCACATAAAATCAAACTTACAAATCACTCAGATTCTAGAAAACTTTGGTTACACTAAATTCTCCATTGCCACCACTGCTTCTGGAGGGGTAGGTTTTATCACTAACAAAAACAAACCACCTAATGATTTCAACATTTTATATTTAGATGGTAACATAATCATAATCAAAGTTAACTACAGTGGCTTCATCTTCAACATCCTGTTCATTTATATTCAAAAAACAGTCAATAATTTTCATCACATCATACATACAATAAATATGGTACTACACTCCAACTCATCACCGACACTTCTTCTAGGTGACTTCAATGTGAACTATGCCCACTTCAACAATAAATACTTACACCTAATCAATAAAACTCTCATGTGCGGTGAGGGATTTCTGCCCCCGGGATCCTTCTACACTCAAAGCTATAAAAGTCTAAATAGATCTTTTCAACTATTCACCAGAATTGCACTTCCAAATTGAAGCACAGCTTCAACTGGTAACATACTCAGACCACCTCGCACAAATTATCAAACTTCTTCCTGACAAGACACTTTACACTGGAGAATACAGTCGCCAAACTCTCCACATGATAGCCCACACAACAGCGACTGAAGCTATCATCTCAGAGTCCTATATTTACTTCAAAAAAATTGACATTCTATCACAACCCTTTGAAGTTGCATAGTTTGCATTCATTGAAGTCATACAATCACTCATAAGTAACTATACATGAAAGCTGAAAGGTCCAGTTAAATTGCTAAATGATTTACAAAACATAAGCTCCAAACTTAAATAAATTCCAAGTAACACAGACAACATTAAAGATATTATTTCCTTAAAATTGAAATACAAAACACAACAGGAAAAACTAACAGAATACCTATCCATCAAGAGCAAAATTGTTTCTTGAATCTCAACATTTCTGGACCCATGGTTACATTCGCTGGGCCCTTGGAACATCAAGAATAAAAAATACACCCTCAATAATTATTTCTAATGGGGAATCCTGGATTGGTCAACAAATGTTGGAAGGCATTAAGCATTACTTCCAAAAAATCCTTCAAAAAGATCCTGAAACACCACTCACTATATGGAAAAACCAAGAAGTTCCAGACATGCATTGTATAACGGAATCCATGCTACAAAACAAAATCACATCCCTCAGGGATTGAATACATCCTGGGCTTCATGGCATTTTACACTTCATTCTAGCCCACCTCAGCAAATTTTCAATACCAATTATCCATAGAATGATAGACCACCTAACAGATGGAAACAAAATTGTCCCCAATCTTTACCCGATTGCCATGGTACCCTTCCTTAAGAAAAATAAACCACCATCGGAGCTCATGAGTCTTCGACTCATCTCAATGTCACCTCTAATTATAAAAATCATTGAATCCACTATAAAAGACATCATTCAAGAAGGTATTCTCAAATACATTTCTCCATCCCAGTTTGCCAAAAAAGGCTCATCAACCACCCTAGCTATGGCCCAAGTTAAATCCCTAGTTGATCACTTAAGAACAAACAGAAAATCTAAACCAATTGCTGTTCAATTGGACATAGCTGCCACATTTGATTCAGTCAGGATCAACATCCTGCTTAAAACTCTGGCTGACTATGCGGTACCCAAGCCATACTTCCTAATCATAAGTAATCTTCTTAGAAACAGACACATACTGATATCCTTAGATGGAAGAACCTCTGACAGTTTCAAACTATCACATTCAATTCCACAAGGATCCCCTCTTAGTGTGATTTCTTTCATTGCTAACATCAATCCACTCCTGTTAGACATTCAAAGACAACTTCCAGGAGTCTACATTTCCAGACTAAAGAGGGAGATAGGAATCCTTGCATATATGGATGATATCTTCATAGTCTTGCCATCACAGAAATATCTTGCTCATCTCAACAAAATTTTAAATGACTACACTCACCAATATAAACTTTCCTTCAATCTTCAAAAATCATCTACATGGAGAATTGCTACAGGGAAGAAGATTACAACTAACTTCCTTGGACAACCACAGAATTTCGTAGGTATTCCCTTTCACAAACCACCTACTATCATCACATCACAAATACAAAATGAAATATTAAAATCTGCCAGCAAAATAACAACATCACTTGTTAAAGGTTTACCTTTCACTTCATGGGAAGATGGCCTTACTTAACATGGTCCTTTTCCCCAAAATTAATTATTACCTCCCAATTATTAAACCTACCAAAATCTTTGTCAGTAAAATTAACTCACTTTGCTCTAGGTTGTTCTGGGGTGGGAAAACTGTTGCCATCAGTCTAGAAGGCATGCGCCATCCCTGCCGGCTGAATGGTCTTTCACTCCACTCCCCTTATACATTTTTTCTCCAAAAAAGCCACAATCTTATTCATAAATTAACCCTTATTTTTGACAACTTCCAAGTCTATATGCCAGTTGACCCCACCGACCGACCACCACCTCTCAAACAGGATTGGATATCATCCTTAACCTCTGCTTCTCAATGCCTTTACAACTGTCTTGCAACTGCTTATTCCTCCAAAATGAAATACTGGGACGCATATAATTTACAGCATCCTCAAACATATTCTCCTATTCCCAGACTTAACATATCCAACAAGAAAATCATATCACAGTTTAAATTTTGGAGCCTTGAAGCAAAATTCCTGGACTTCATAATTAAAATAAATCTTGATGCCCTACCAACTAAATGGTTTTTGGTAAACAAAAGAGGATTCAACAACATTGACCCACTATGACAACTCTGTGTCCGGGAATCAGAGACCTTTGAGCACATTTTGAACATCTGCCCCAATCTCAACAGTATCAGACAATTAATCCACACAAACTCAAAGATCAACTTTTAAATAATTAACTCAATCCAGCACTGCCTTGGCACAAAAACATTTGCATGGATAAGACTATCCACATTCCTCACCTTTTCCATCTGGTCCGTCCGCTGCAAGCTAGCCTTTGGAGGAACTCATTTAAATCCTCTCCAACTCTTCATTAACATCATCAAGAACATCAAAAAAAGGGATGAAATCCTCTCTACCTCTACGGCCTTCTTTGAGACATGGAGACTGTTTGAAGTCCCGATACAACAATAAAGCAAACACTGCAACAAACTCACCTCAAACCCACCATCAAAAAGCAATATATTTAACATCCCTATAAATACTCTAGGGTCACTCTAAGCATCAACCTGTTGCAGGAACACAATGTCGTTCAATGGAAATACAGCAACCACTATCAATACAAAGTTGTACAAGATAAACCAATGTCCACATAATAATACATGCATGAGAACTCTTAACCTTTTAATCAAGCTTAACCTGTTATCCTGTATATCATAATAATATGTATATTTTGTGTTAAATAAATTTCTTGATAGAAAATATCTTAAGTTTTAAACAATGAGGATTACCAATTCCTCAACAAGCTTTGTGCTAAATGCTTAGCCAGAGAAAGCATTTAAAATATCTCTGTCAGGACCCCCCCCCCCAACCCCTGACCATAAATGCTTTCTCTGGCTAAGCATTTAACACAAAGCTTAAAACGTGTATGAACAAACGAGAGACAATTGCGGAAGGCGCCCTCGTGTGTGTAACAATGAAATCAAAACTGTATTGTATTTTATGATAGATACCGAAGTTAGGAATACCGGATTAATCCTTATTAGAAAAAAGATAAATTTATCGAAAAATTAAAAATCAATTTTAATGTAGATAAAAAAAGGGTGGGAGCAATGGGCGTATATAAAAATACAAAAAAAAAAATGGTGTAAAAAAAAAATCTAAAGGCAAAAAAAAAAAAAAAAATGTAAAAAGATGAATAGTGAATTGTTTCATTTATTTATAAATATAGCTTTTTAAATAATTTAAATCTTAAAAGCTCTTGGGCTATTTTTAGATGACGGTAATATATTAATGTGTTAAGTGAATAAAAGTGTTAAGTAGTGCACAAACAAGCTAATTTTAAGCACAAGAGTTCGTCTATTACTCAATTAAAATTAATGTTTTTTTTTTGTTTTTCAATGCATGAATCATTATTATTTCTTTTCAGCGCAACTCTAATATTTCATTTAGTAACACGTCATAAAAAGTAATATCAACATTAATATACTAACATATCTGCTATTATTAAAAGTTGAATGTAATTGGAAAATTAAATAAAGTTCAATATTTCTAAAACATTCAATACTTAATATTAGATGATGGAAACAGTATTTGTAATATAACTAAAATACTATCATCACAAACCTTAAGGTAAACATTTATTTGTTTGAAAATTTTATAATTCCAGTAGAGGGCGGGCTAAAAGAGAATCTTGAGATGAAAACGGGAACAGCTCTTTTTCTCATGTAAAAAAGTGAGTTTGTAGGTAACGTGCTTTTAAAGGCTTACATATATTTCACGCATTCATTAATATTTCTTTATTTTAGATATTTAAAAATGTAAGTTAATACTGCGTAAGAGAATGCATAATTGAATTAACTATATTGCTTTTTGTGATCAAATATTTAAATGTGGTAATTAAACTAATTTAAGTAATAACTGATGAGTTCGTATCAGTGGCATGTTTTCAATAGATGCCATGGGTAAGGGAATCTCTAGTCAAAATTAACTTACCTGTAGTAATTTATTGAATAAATTATAATCTTTAAAAAAAAATCTAAAGTGTTTGAATAATTCACAAAGTTAGAATTATTATGACCGGGCGATTACATTACAGCAACGCCATTAACAAACCTTATGTTTAAAAAATGAGTTTTTGATTTCAAGTTAATTTTTAAAAAATGTTATAAATACGATGTAAATAAAAGATTTGAATTAAATAAACAATTTCGAAATTTGCTATTGTTTACTAATTTTTTTATCCCCCAAATGTTTTATTTATATCGTATTCATAATACATTTTTAAAATTAACTTTAATTCAAAAACTCATTTTTAAATACGTATAAAGTTTGCTAATCTTTAAAAAAGTAACAATCAATACATTGTAGAATAATTATGGGCAAACGATTATATCACAACAGCTGTAATCCCAAAGTATCCTCAAAACTGAGAGGTGGTGTTTAAGTGTTGTTTTTTTATTGTTGTTAGATATATATTGAGAGTAATTTTTATTTACTGGATAAAAATAGAGTAAAATATATAGAGAGAATTAAAATGTATATAAAGTGAAACAAGGAGTGATATTTAAATTAAAAAGCACAGTCTAAAAATTTATAGAGATGAGGATTTAAACTTTTAATTATAAGATAGCAGAAATCTCAATAAGTCAAAGGAATGCGGCAGATACAAATTCTAATATTGAAAGCTGATAACGAATTACAGTAACTATAGTGTTAATAAAATTAAACAAATAAAAGAATGTGATTTGTACTAAAATTGATTAATCGAATAGAAGTAATTGATCAAATTAAATGTGGATTTCACATCCAAAAAAAAATACATGTAAAAACTATATTCCAGAAAAGAAGAGATACTAATGTGATTGAATGGGGGATGAATATAAAAGAGCATACAGGAGACTCACAGGGTCATTTTTCCTTTGTCTGGTATTTCTGCTGCTGTGCTTTCAACATCTTAGTATACAGTTTTTTCCAGGTTACTGCTTGGTGGACTCCTGTTCCCAGTACTTTCCCTGCAGCAAGGGTCAGCGTCAGTGGATTTCGATCCCAGGATCTTGCACCCGAAAAAAATTCTGCCAATTAGAAATGAAATAGATCTCACTGATCTTATATATGAGCTCAAGGTCAGGGAAAGATTTAGTGAACTTATTCAGTACATAACTACAGATTTTGGACCTGAATCATATTTTGTTGATACAGGAATTTATCCTTACATTGGTGAAAGCAGGGTTTATTTATCATTTATTTATTCATGTTGATTTCATGATTATTGTTATATTTTGTTAAACTATTTTGCATTAATAAAAGTGTGCAATGTTTTAAATTGTTGGTCTGTTTACTTAGTGTATATTCATGTTTGCTGGTCACTCAGCCTGAGCCAGGGACACAGCAGTTATTTTAATAAAAGACAATTTTACAATATGTCCATTTCATTTGTTAATATTTTTTTGTATTAACTGATCACCAGTAAATACACAACCATCTTTTTTAAATAAAGAACAAGAATTATTTTTTTAAAAAAAGTTTATTATCATTGCTTGAGGGATAACTACATTGTGGTGGAAGGAAAGATAATGCTTTAATTATTGAACTATAATTTTTGAAAAGAAAAATTATTTATTTATTACAATAGCTGTATTTGAAAGAATACATGAATAAGGTATGGATATTAACAAAGACCTATTAATAATGATTAGTTTACAACTTGATAGCTTATGGTTATTTTTTGTCTTTACAACTTGATAGCTTATGGTTATTTTTTGTCTCTATATAAGTGTTGGGTTGATAGAACTACAGATGATGTTTTTTCAATGTTCATGGTCTGCATGACATTATATGAATTGTTGAAAGCATGGATAGGACATTTTTTGGATATTTAAGAGGAGCGTATTACATTTTTGGAATATTTTACGCTTTTTTATGCTGTTTATCAGCATATTTTGTTAACTGGTGTATATATAACAAATGTGAATTATTGAAATATATTATTGAAAATAGGTCTAAATTATATTTTGAGAAATAACTATGACAGCAGATAATATCTTGGTAGTCTCACATTACAGCTTTTTGAACTACAATTTATCTACTGTTACTTTATTATTTTGTTTATGCCCTCATGCATACAACTACATTAAATATTTTGGTACTGGTACATTTGACCATCCATCCTGTTTGATAGTGCTTTTGCTAGGCCAAAACAGTTAAATATACTGTTTAGCTGGGCCAAATTGTGAATTGCCATTGCCATTTACTATTTAGCCTAGCCTAAAAGATGGCCAATTTCATAGTTGGCTAGCATGAAATATGGCTCTGTGGGTTGTTTTGCAATCAACTGCTCTCACAATTTACACTAGCGTTTTGTGATAGGGGTTGCAACATGTTGCACACTCAGTTTCAATGATGACAATTCAAAATTATGGTACAGTATTATTTTAGGGTGGCTTGATTTTACAGTAGTGGAACTTTTGAGTTATGCTGTTTTAAGTAATTATTTTTCACATCAAGTGATGTAGTCTTACTAAATATTAATTATTGTAGTATACTCAGGTTTACCTACATAAATTGGAAACAATAAAAATTAGGAAAGAGTTCATCATAGAATGATGTTCAACAGCTCAGCTTCAAAGTCATGTTATTCACGAGAATATGATGAGCAAAAAAATGGCCGACAGTAAAAGACAGGGTTGAATGAGCAAGCTGCAGCTTTCCAATGCCAATCCACTTTTTTGAGGGCATGTTGTTTAGGAAATTCTAAACTTGCTTTCATCAGACTAGTGCATCTTTTGGAGATGATTTAAAAAGATACGGTCCTTCTTCATGGATATTCCAGTGCTATGTGCTGCCCTATTTCATGTGTTTGTTTAAAAGAAATTTGCTTCGGACATTCCAATTGGCTGATATGTTGTAAGTTGTTGTTTCCAATAAATGCGTGTTCTTAAAAGCAAAAAGAATAATAAAAAAAGAAATTTGATTTGTTTCCAATAAATAAGTAGAGTAATAAATTTATTTAGTATTTTTTTTTTTTGATACATTAAGAATGATACTAAGAAATTGGATGGGAGGTAAGGGAATCATTATTGATTTTTAAATTTCGACTGGAAGTTTTTTTTTTTAACCTGCATATTCTTAGAAAGAGGGGGGAAACTGTTGCTTAAAATTAATTTTGTGTTCTTATAATCAAGAAAAAGTTGGATTTATTTGGTTGCTTATAAAAATAATACTAGAAATTGTACAATAAACCAAAAAAATTAATCATTATAACTTTTTTATTTTGAATGAAAGTTTTTTTTGGGTAACTTGCATGTTCTTATAAAAAAAGAAAAAAAAAGTTGTCTAAAATAAATATGTGTTGTTATAACAAATAAAAATTTTTATTTGTTGTCAAAATAATAATAGAAATTGGACAGTAAACAAAAACAAAGCTGGAACCGGTAATGTTACATTGATGTGTTTTTGGCTAGCAATAACGCCGTCAAGTGGGATGGATGGTCAAATTTTTCAGTTCTTATATTTTTATCTATAAAGTAGTAATAAATGTAATAAGTGGGCTATAGAGAAGTTTGTTAGTTTTATACATTAAACACAGCTTACCACTTCCGAAAACTTATGGCATTCTCATATTCATAGCAAAATTGCTCCTCTATTGCTTGGTAATACTTCCTGCTTTTAATGCCTAAACCTTTTATCTGACTTTCTTATTATTTTCATAATGTTCATCTGTATACTTATTATACTTCCAATTTTTATGCAATTTTCTTCTTTGTGCTATTAGTAGTTTTTTCCTTCTGTGTTTGGTATTCATTAACAATTTTTTTTTGTTTAGTATTAGTCAAGAATTTTTAAGCTATATATTCATCCCTTTGAGTTGATTCAATAAAAACAACAAAAAAAGCTATTGGAAGATTGATAATATTCAACCATGCTTAATCTTTTCTAATAGTTACTATTCAAAAAAAAGAAAATAAATATTTGGATTATATATATATATATTAGTGCTATTTTATCATTAGCATTCTCCTAACATGTGTCAGGTGACCACTTAATGTAATGTTAGTTTCTTTAAAAGAATAAGTTGTAGAAAAGCAATGCAAAATGTACAGATAGCAGCATAACCAGAGATGGCCTCAACAACCATTGGTATTCAGTTTTGTCACTGCACATCAGCATTGTTTTAGATTGGTCACTATGCAACTCAGTACCATCTAATTTATGACAGAGATATTAACTCAGTACCGTCTAATTTATGACAGAGATATTAAGTGTGATTGATAGCTTAGAATTCTACTGGAATATATTGTTATGTCCAACTGTCTACTTGATTTCACTAGTTAGGTACCCAGTAATTGCACTGACAGTACTTTTATTTTTCCCACAGAATGTTTGTTCTAGAGAAAGCATATTATATAAAGAACTTTAGCGCAAGCAGTTGAGAGCAGTTGGTCACTATCGAAAGGAAGAAATGGCTGACAAAATTAAAAGGATGCTTTTTTCATAAGTAAGATAAGATAATGTTAACAAAGTTAGTTTTAGTAAATTACTTACTGGTGAAATTCAGATGGAAAGAAATTTACATAGACTTTAATTAGATAAGTAAACAAACTATTTAGAGAATAATGAACTGTGCAATTATTTGCAGTCCCAAAAGTAAGCAGGATAAATTATTGACAGTAATTTAATTTTTTTGTAGTTGTTATATTGTTAAATCAATGGTTCAGCAAACATAAATAAACTTACTGATATATATATGTAAAGAAAGTTACTGTTAACACTAACTGAAATAATCATACAAATATATAAACCATTATACAATTACAAATATCCAGTAACGCCCTCTGTTTAAAAGTCTATATCTCAATAATAGCGAACTTCAAAATGATACCACTTTGATGTTGTACACTAAACGATGTTAAATATTGAAATACAAACCAACTTAAACACAGCATGAAATTTTAAATAAGCAAACGATCAAAATTTTGCTAATAAACTAACAGGTTTACAAACTTATTAAAGACAAACTAAACAGTAGATTTTAATCTTTAAATAACTCTCCCAAACTATAAATGAAAAGAAAGGTACCATTAACACTAACTCAAATAATCATACAAATATGTAAACCATTATACAATTACAAATATCTAGTAACGTCCTCTGTTTAAAAGTCTATATCTCAATAATAGCAAACTTTTCTTATTTAAAATTTCATGCTCTGTGTTTAAGTTGGTTTGTATTTCAATATTTAATATCGTTTAGCATACAACTTCAAAGTGGTATCATTTTGAAGTTCGTTATTATTGAGATATAGACTTAAACAGAGGGCAATACTGGATATTTGTAATTGTATAATGGTTTATATATATGTATATTCAAGTGTGTGTGCATTGTTTATTTTTGGCTACATGACTGCAATTTTCATGGCCATGGCAGATGGCACAGACAACAGTTTAGTTAAAGAAGATTGTACATTTGTGTGGAAAAAGTGAAGAGGGAAAATGGCTGGGCTCACTCATAACTTGCATGAATTTGACATTAGTAATCCCTCAGTATAAAATATATATGTGGAACACATGGATCATTATAAGAGAATCAGTAAAATGTGAAGATGATAGGCTTAAAGTTTTAACACTTGTTTTGTATTGGTAGCAATGTTTACAAATTGTGTCTTAGTGCTTCCATGCAATTTTGATTATTTATTTGAGTAACTTTTAACAAGTTAATAAGTATATTCATTTGTACTTTGTGTTTTAAATTCTCAATTACATGAAATACAATTTTCTTATATAAGTAAGTATTTATGCATATAATTGATAACCAGTAATAGTAAAATAAATAGTGTTTATATATATATGTATATCATTTGAAGTAATTGATCTGTTGGCCAGATTTATGCTTCATGTCTTTCTAGATTCCTAGACTAGGATCAAACCAGATCCACACGTGTTACGATGTTTATAAGACTTTTCATCTGCCATTTTATATACCTTTAATTTTTAGACCAGCTAAAAATTAAGTAAAATATCAATTTTCTATTTAAAATGTTTTTATTATAAATATTGGAGAGACGCAGATATATATTGTAACGAGCACAGACGTTCGTTACATTGTTGTTTTTTTATTTTTATTTATTAAACATGAAAGTAAATTAAAAAGTTAGCATTTAAAAATTTTCTTTAAGAATTAAAAATTGAAATTAAATATCAACTTAAACTCTTATATATTAAATCGCACAGATAATGAAAAATTATTAAAATAAAAATTTATTAAAGAAAAAGTATTTTAAAACTAAATTTTAAAAAGATTTGGAGATAAAATTATATCTTTAAATTTATCTTTAAACATATTTTTGATTTGGAAAACAGGTTAATTAATCAGAAATGGAAATGATTGTTAATTAGTTAAATGTAAACCAGCCTTGGCATTTAAATGTAAAAACACCGGTCAGATAAGAAAACAATAGAAACTTTCAGCAAATGAAATAAATCCATTTGGAAATCGGACCTCAACGAAAAGGATCATCTCATTGATGACGTAATGTTAAGTCAATCCTTCGAATACATATAAAAGGAAAATTTGGAAATTATTAATTAGTGACTAGTTATTGATGATTATTACGATGTAACAGCTAGGTGTTAGTGCTGAGGGGATTGAAAAAGACGCACAGCTTCAATCCCTTCAGTTCTGTTAAGAAAGGAAGAAAAATGAACCATCGTTTCTACATTGAGGACCAACTACACTAAAAAATCTCCGGATGGATAAATAAATCGGCCAACAGGATACCAATCTTCGGACGACGTGGGAATTCACGTTCAAACGGCAAGGAATATATGAAGATGAACTATTTAAATAACCGTAAGAACTTTAAAATTTATGAACAGTAAATTAAAAACTTTCCAGATTTAAATAATTGCAATATTATTCTATCTGACCAACATTATTTATTAATTAGTTATAATTTTATTTAATGTATTTATTTTGTAAAATCATTTCCATTTATTTATTTTTTGTTCTTTAAGTTTTATTATGATTTTTGTTTTCCGTTAAGTTAAATTATATAAATGTTAAACTTAAGTCGGGCGTGAATGGCTGTATAGATTTGTAAAGTTATATTAAGGGAGGGTAATCTTAGGTTATTTGTTTCGTGGTTAAATTGGGTCAATGGATTGGATATATTGGTGTGATTAGTAGATGTAATATTGATTCGCCACGGGCAGAATCGCTTCATACGCCGCACACTTCCGTTTGCCTATGGAAGGAATTATAAGTCGGATACCGCAGTTCCTTTCTATGGAGTTTTTTGTTTTATTGCTCTTCTTTAGAGATAGATGTAATATTCCTATCTCATAAGAGGCAATTTCTTCTTTTAACCTTTTGTGCTGTCGTATTTTATTACATTGAATACATCGATATATCAGATGAATTGATGCCAGTTTGACTACGAATTTTAGCCTAAGGTTAAATAGGGGTAGAATATTTTAATTTCAATGCAAATCTATGTAGTATTCATACTCGATTCTAAATAAAAATGCATTAAATTTAAGTTGTTTATAGACGCTTGCATGGATTGTTTATCGGTTAACTATGTTTGTGTTTTCATATTTGATCAAAATATATAGACATTCGATAAATAATGATACCTTACGGTGAGTATCTAAAATGTATTTATTCGGATGTCTTTTAAGTTATTGGTGACAATGCAAGTATCTTATGGTGAATACTATTGGGTTACATATAAATTTCCCTCCGCAATTGTCAGTAATCAATAATTTTATGTTTTGGTCGCTTATGTTTACTTTGGAATGTTTTTAACCGTGTGATCTATGTAACCGATCTATAGCAACTTATTATAACAAGCTTTTATAATCCCATCTGTGCGAACTTAATTAAAAATGTAAACTTATAATATAATAGAAATTAAAATGTAAATTAAAATCTAAGGTAAAGTTAAAAATAATGTTAAAATGTAAAACTAATACTAAAATAATTTTAAATCTTATATATATGTGCATAAATAAATGTTTGTATGTTAATTACTGGCAGTGGCTTATTTTATTTATTTTTTAATGTTGAAATCTAATTAGATAAGATCTTATATTATTTAATCTCTGCTATTCCACTGAGCTAGTGACATGGGCTAACGACCGGAATCAAAATAAAAATAAAAAAATTTTTTTTTTTTTGACTGACGTATCTGCCTACTTTATAAATTTTTCTAGGTTCAAATGCCTAGATGGCGCCCCGTAGTGCAGATGACGTTAAGTCGCATTCTCCGGATCGTTACAATATATATATGCACAAATACATATATATAAAATTACAGATGGAAACTTTTATAAAAATCAATAAATAAATTTTAATATGCTATTTTTTTTAAGTATTTTATTCTGGAGATTTACTTTCGTGATAAACCTGCTAACATTCCATAGTGTTAAACAAAAGAAAATACATTAACAAAATGGTAATGGAATTTTCTAATTAAAGTAAAATAAAATGGAAAAGATATTTGAAACATAAATTCTTCAAGTCTACATTAATTTAAAAATAGATTTGAAACAATAAAATCATTGGGTTTATCAGGAGTGAGGATCTCAAGAATACAATACAAAATATTTTAGATCGATAATTGCAGTTGCCGGAATTTCAACATATTCACTTAGCCTTGAGTGAATGAAGGGAATTTCCCAAAAGTAGTCAGAAAAGGGTATAAATATATTTAGCCCACTAGAACAATAGAGGTTAGCCAGTCATAGTTTTTGTTCAGTGAGTGCATAGCAAATCCACGTCGGTCAGATTTTTAAATAAATATAAAGATATTTAGAAGCATGGTAGTGGAGTAGATGGCCTTTAGCCTGCCTGTCTCCCGCCGTCCCAAATATGATCGCTAGAGTACCATAAGCTGCCGAAACTACATCAAAATGTGTAACTGTTGGACTGTTGAACTCTCAAATTAAATTCATAGCTAGATATGCGTGTGTGGAAATTCGTATTTCATCATGGGATCCAAATTTTCAAAAGACTCTGGATAAATATGGTAATGTGTTTCCTTTTGTTGATTTCTAACCATCTGATTTATTTTTTAAACTCCAGTTGACCTAATAATGTAATTTTGCTACCTTTAATGTCTTACATGAAATTCCCCTTCATTAAATGTAAATGTTTTTTCAACTAAAATTTTGTAACTTTTACTTGCTATAACTTTAAATTTAATGTCTCTGCTCTCATTCTATCTGTCTCAAAGTTATGCCTCTTAATGCTAAATTTTTCTCTTAAAGCAGTTCAGAAAGATTATTTTTTACTTATGAATATATTCGTTTAAGATTGCTAAATGTTGTATTTAAAATGAAATCACTATATGCCAATTTGTTCCATCTTGACAAAAGTTTTATTCAATTAAATATTTTTGCTTCCTATTTCCCGACCAACGTCTGTCAGTAAATAAATAACTTTTCCGCTCTAAATGACTAATGCTTGGAGCAATTTTTTTTTTTTTGTCGAGATGAAATAATTTTATATTATTATGTATTTTGAAATATTTATGTGTATATAGTTTAGTTAGGGGGGGGGGGGTGGACGCTAGGTCAAGTATGTGATTTTATTTAGTTATATTATTTCGTTATAAGAATGAAAGGGAGGGGTGTTTTAGAAAGTTTTCTTCTTGCAAAACTTTAAGAGAGAGTATAAATGTTTTAATTTAAAATATTAGTGGGATTTGGTTTTGAAGGGAGAGACGTGTCACCCAGAAAATGATATTCATAATAATATTAATGATTATTTTATTCTTGTTGGTCCGATCTTGGCCATTCCATATATCATTTGTGCAATCTTTAATTTAAGCTCAGTACAATTTTATATTTAAATTCTAAAAATATATTTTTCCAGTACTTGTATTTTGCCTTGCCAGCATTTTGGTTAATCACTTGTCTTTTGTTCTTTGTGATTGCTAAATCAGAAGTAGACCATGTAATAATTTCACTGGTTATGAATTTTTTTATCAGGATATGAAAAACAAAATGGGGAGAACCGGGGCAAGCTGAGCTTAGCCTTGGCGATTCCCATCCTTTCACATGAAATATTTTAGTTTGACTAATGGCGCAAACCATTCATATTTTATTTCTTGGCTTCACTAGAAGGAGGCGGGGGAATTGAGACTATGCTGGTTACATATATCAAATGGTGGGTCTAATTAATTTCTTTTCTTCTGACCACATCATGGCAGATTCCTTTACATTTAAACATGTCACTCTCTTCAAAGTCAATTCCTAAAAATATGATCAAATTATTTCTCTCTTGAAATAATTTTTACTGATATTAAAGTTACATTAAAAATAGGGCTGTTTAAAATATTTGTTTCATATATCTCAGATACTTGAGTGGGTGTCTACCGTGAAACTTTAATCATTTCATTTATTTAAAATGGCATATGAACTTCACCGCTCCCTTGCTCGAGGCATAATTAATGACAGGATCAAAATTTATGTTAACAAATTAATGAAGTAAAATAGAGAGTCATTAAAATTGTTATATAAATATTTTTATTAAATATATGTGTGAATTTAAACTACCTATCGTTCATTTCCATTAATTTTATTCTAAAATTATCATTTCTATTTAAATTATTGTGCTGCTATCTGATGACTCAAGATCACATACATACCATTCATATATTTAAGTTAAGGAATAGGTCTAATTATAATCAAGATTAGAGTTAGACATTAGAATTAGTTGAGGCTCATGCTCCACTGTTGATGCTAGTGGGCCGGAGTGTAGAAAAGATTAATTGCTTGCCTCAAAAATGTTGTTACTTAGTTGGCAGATTTACAGAATGGGTAAACAGGGCAGAATCCATAAGTATTTATCTTTGATCTCGCATATGGTTAGATTCGAGGTACTTTTACACAGGCTGTGAATCATGTTGAGTCAACATACAATTTCAACCGGTACACATAAATCAATAATTTATAATGTATATCTCTGTAGTTTGATTATAAATTGCTTTCCCATCATTAAATGTTGTCCTACACTTGCTTCATAGCCACAGTGTTTCAAATATAGTTAAAATTTATTGAAGCTGTTTGTAACTTATATCAAATAGATCTAATTCAAATGTTGATAAGCTATCACACCTGACTTAGTAATCACATAATAATGTCTTTGACCACATTTATACATTTGAATGGAAATTAATTTGGCCAGTAAAATAATATTGAAAATGAAGACAATTCTTTTTAAA
Source organism: Epiperipatus broadwayi (assembly GCA_028023455.1). Taxonomy (NCBI): domain Eukaryota; kingdom Metazoa; phylum Onychophora; class Udeonychophora; order Euonychophora; family Peripatidae; genus Epiperipatus; species Epiperipatus broadwayi. Next base: position 108,419 of record JAQFVV010000889.1, on the reverse strand, counting down.
AATAATATATGAAATGATAAAGATGTATCAGAAGATTGGAAAAATGCAATATTAATATTTAAAAAAAGTGACAATGATATTAGAAATTACAGTCTTTTATCAGATTTATACAAAATTTTTACTAAGATAATTACAACTCGTCTACAGAGAACACTGAATTTCCACCAACCAAGAGAACAAGCTGGATTTAAAATGGTTTTAGTACAGTAGATCATATACACGTATTGAGAGAAGTTATAGAAAGGACAAATGAATATGAATTGCCTTTGATTCTATAAATATTTCTTCAGTGATTAAAGCATTGGATCATCAAAGTATAGACACAGGATATTATCATATTTTAAAGATTGTTTATAAAAATGCAACAGCTACAATTAGATTACATAATGATAGTAGGAAAGTCAACATTGAGAAGGTTGTAAGACAGGGTGACTCCATATCTCTAAAGCTTTATATCAGTGCTGCAAGAAGTGTTTTGTGGATTAAAGTGTGAATCTAAATGAGTAAAAGTAAATAGAGATTATTTAAGTCATTTAGATTTTGCAGATTATGTAGTTATTTTTGCTAATAATGCTTTAGAGCTACGGGAAATGTTGCAGGTGTTATCAGATGAAAGTAGGACTAAAAAGGCTTAAAGTAATGTTTAATGGATTTTTTCAAAATACAAAAAATGAAAATAAAGATTAATTATAATGAGTTAAAAAAAGTTAACACAAATACTTTGGTCAGATTATTAATACAGATGGAAACATAATGGATGAAATTAACCATAGAATTAAACTCGAAGTGCTTTTGGTAGAAATAACTTGATACTAAAAGGAAATATGCATATGTTTGAAAAGGTAGGGTTTTAATAAATGTGTTTTGCCAATTCTTGCTTATGGGTCTGAAACTTGGACACTCAATAAGCAATACAGAGACTTCAGACCACTCAAAGAAGTATGGAGAGATGCATATTGGGAGTAACAAGAAGAGATCAAAAATACAATATATGGTAAGAAGAACAAACAGGTGTTACTGACCTCATTGAAAAAAATAAAAAAGACTGAAGTGGAATTGGGCTGGACATATTGCTAGAAGAGATGATAATAGATGAACAATTGAAATCTTAAACTGGATTCCAAGAGATTGCAAAAGACCCAGAGAGAGACAACATGTGAGATGGATGGGTGAAATAAGAAAGTGTGAAGGGGTGATGTGGAAAAGAGAAGCTAAAGATTAGAAAAGATGGAATGAACTTGGAGAGACATTCATCCTGCAGTGGATTTGATAATGGTTGATGATGATGATAGTCGGTGCTTGGTTTATAATAAGATAACATTTTTTCATAATTTATTTGACAGGCTTCAATCTACTCCGCTCTCCAACTTCAATCATCCATACCATTGAAAATCTGCTGATAGAAAATCCCATATCTCTTCTTGATGCCAATATTGTACTGCCCATGTTGACAAAATAACTGACTTTTCATTTATAAGACCTTATCCATTTAAATACACAAAAGAAGAATGGGCAGGATACAGGCTGAATTTAATATTTTAATACACATTTTCTTTATATACTTTGAGATTAGTTGTAATTATATGGAATTTGAACACAGATTTTCAAGCTCCTTCCGCAATCCATTCTATGTCACAACTAATACATATGACCACACACATGTGTGAAAAACAAATGATTTCGAATATACATATGTGTGGAAAATGATGATCTGGACCAACTAATGAGTGCTGGTTCAGCACAAAATATGTATATTCAAAACCATTTATCTTTTTTTACATGTGTGTGATCAGTATATTGGTTGTGTGAAATAGAATGGATAGCTGATGGAAGTTTAAAAGACTATTCAAATTCCCTTAATTCTAACTAATCTCAAAGTATATAAAGTATATTTGTATTCAAATATTACAGATTCAGGCTCTACCATGTCCATCCCTGTTCTGTGTATTTAAATATTTTGTACATGAAGGATCAGAGTGACTTAACATTAACATGGGCATGACAATAATATTGGCATTAACAAAGACATTGGGTGTTCCATAATTAGATTTTATTGGTATGAATCGCTGAAGAGTTGGAATAGATTGAAGCCTGTCCATTAAAGTTTGATGAAATGTTATCTTAATACAAATTGAGCACTGATTTAATATATGTGTGAGAGATGATCTCGACCAACTGATAAGTGCTGGTTCAGCACAAAATATGTATATTGGAGATTATTTATCTTTTTCACATGTGTGGTCATGTGTACCAGTTGTATAAGATAGAATGAATAGCTGAAGAGAGGTTGAAATTCTGTGTTCAAATCCCCTATATTTACAATTAATCCTAAATTATCTAAAGTATACTTGAATTTAAATATAACCTAAATATCTAAGTAATATGAAATATCATACATTTTGCAAATTATTTTATTTTCATTAATTTTTGTTTGCATTAACATGTTGATATACAAGATTAATATATATCTTATTCATTATAATGGGATTTTATTTAGATATAAACTTGTGATAGAGTATTGCTTCAATTATTTAATATGATGTTTCATAATATCTGAATGATAAAATGTTTGCCTTAAACTTTTATGTGTTCTGTTTGTAATATTGATAAAGGGTTGTTGACAGATTTTGAGAACATTAATTTTTGTTTTTTAAATTACTGTAAATGTTGATAATTATATTTTTGTAACTAATTCTTATATAAGTATTGTTTTATTTACTACTATTATTTTTTGGCATTATAGTGTTATTGTTTCCACATATTGAATTATTTGTTCTCATCACTGTAGTCTTATATTTCACTGAGGTTTTGGTTGGGATAAGAATTGAAAGTTTTCTTTTATAGATGAAATGTTATACTAAAAATAAATATTTATTTTCAGGTATGAGCAATAGGATCTTCTATAACAAACTAACTGATGTTTCAAAAAGTTAGTCATTACAGAATTTATTCATTGCAACTAACATGGAATTTATATTATAAGATATAACCCATTCCACACTTATCACTGAGAATGATCTTTCAATACTAAACATTATTTAACTCTTTAAATTCTTTATTTCTGAAATATATTCATAGGATTTTTTGTTGTTTTTTGAGCTTTTTTTTGTGACAAATATTCATCACTCTATTTTTTTTAAACATGTGATATACCCAAACAAAAATTATATGTTGTCGTCAGATAGTTATTAGTAAATAAGTATGTACAGACATTTTATTAAGTGATTTTTTGAGGGACAAAAATCGATATTAGTAAAACATAAATCAAAACACTTGTTGAACAGTAATAGTCAAGATTGCAATTAAGCAAAGGTTTTCCATCAGTTATTTATATTTTCATTTTTATTTTTGATAAGTTTTTTCTGAGTGATATTTTTTTGTATATAAAAACTGTACATTGTTTGTTAATTAACTAAGCATTTTAATACATAAGGTGAGGTGAAAGATGAAAAATGTAGAGCATATAAACACAAAATAGAAAATGTTAAATATATTATTTTGGACTGTGTGGTTTTAAATAAGTAAACTAGTAAGATTAGGAAATTGTGAGAATAAATTTTAAAAACATTAATGTGGATAGAATAATATGAAGGATAATTCTTTTTTAAAATGGAAAAAGTTAAGATGGAGAGGGAAGTGATTGGAAGTTATGAGGTCTTTTTGGAAAAATACAGAAATAGGCAAGGATTGCTTCATTATTGTAATGGCTATCATTACTTATTTGATTTGTTGAAGCAGTATAAACATAGAATTATTTATTTAATGAGTTTTTGAGGTCTTTATTTGAAATTTATGTTCACTAATTAAAGAGTCTCAAACTGTCTGTAGTCATAGAATGACTACAGATTGGCCAAAAAAATTCACTATATAAAGTCCTCCAGAAATAATAAATTAAAAAACATTGTTAATTTGTGTATAACATTACAGAAGCAATAGTAAATTTTATCCTGTGTCTACAAGATATTTCACCTTTTACCAAATATTGCTTTAAAGTACAGTGTGTAGTAGTTTAATTGTATCTACATATGTTATTGTCATCTACAAAAATATTTTTGTCATACCATTAAAATAGTTAGATAATTGTATATGTTGACCATGTTATAATTTTATACACATTTAGAGAAGAACAGCATATTGTTTTAAATAGTAATCATTTTTTTTTAGCCTGAGTCCATTTCTTACACTTTTGTTATTAATAAGCTGATCACCGTTATTTGCAAAACGGCCAAATAACAATTATTTAGAAATGGAGATTGAATATCTTATTTAATGAATTTGATTCAATATTCAAATTAAAGCTAATAATTATACATATTAAATTTGTATAATTCACTATACTGTATATATAATTCATAGAATATCATTTTTTTTACTTATAAAACTAGAGTTTCTTATTATTATATACCTATTTTTGAGTTTTATTAATGAAAACCAATGATTGATTACTTGTATAGCAAAGTGATGTTTGGAAAAATAAATGCAGTTATAAGTTATACTTTTGAATTTAGTTTTTTTGTATGTAAATTCTTTAGATATTTTATATATTTATGTCTTTATGCTTATTTTATGAAATTTGGTAGCTATGTTTTCTGAAAGTTAATCACAAAATAGAGTGGGAATGACATTTGCATTTTTTTCTTTTGATCTCAATATTATGTAAATAAATATTTTATTTCTCTGAAATTGACTTGGAATTAATGATAACTTATGTGAAACTCAAGTTGAGAAATGCAGATTAGTCACTATGGATATTCATAGAGTTCTTTTTATATAAGTTAATGTTAGATCAATTTTCTGTCTATAAAGTTCATAAATCTATATATGTGATTGTTTGCAATTTTTTCTTAGCTGTTATGTAAAGTAAGAATAATTTGGTTAAATAATAATTCTTGACATGTATATAAAAGAAACATAAGTGTTTAGATTTTCTCTGGTATTAGTAATTGGAAACATGATGCATTTGGGTCAATAAAGATATTAAATGCATCATATGATAAAAAGCTTAAATGAGTTACTTATTTTAAGAATGTTCAAATGAAAATTCATTTTTTCATCCTTAATAACCTATCTTTATTTGTTATTTATAACATGTTATGCATGTAAAAAATGTGATTAATATTAATTTTTTTGTTTTCTTTAGGTCTAACACATGGAAAAAGAATGTTTGGTAAAAAAATCTATGATTGAAAAATTAAAGACATAGATTATAGAATTAATCAAGTTCTTCATATTCATGCAAGGATTTACAAAACAATATTCCTTAAGAAAAAAATTGTACTAGTAAAGTAACACTATTTGTACAAAAAAGTTATGAAATTATCAACTACTAAAAGAAATTTTTTTAAAAAAACAAAAGAAGTCTTATCTCATTATTATTATTTTGTTGGTCAGATAAAGATAAGTGATTATAACATCTTTAAACATATTTAAAATGATAATATATTTTATGAATATATAAATGTTCTTTCATAAAATTTCACAAAATATCTTAATAGAAAATAATTTTTCTTATTAATCATATTTGTTCAATGATCAGCATATGTATAAGAATGAGAAATTTGAGAAATTGTTTAAGAATCCATATAGAAGAAATGCATAAATAACTCTTTGTATAGCTTTTAGTAAAGCTAAAGTCATGAATAATCTTACTACTATATAAAAAGTTATTTATTGCACTTTCTGTGAATTCAAAAGTTTTTGTAAAGGATTTATAAGAAAACATGAAAGAACACAGAGAAAAACCTTTTCAGGATAATTTGTGGTAATTAATTGGAAGATATAGGAAAGTTTTAGAATACTTGAAAGAAGATGAAAATATTTTTTTACAATGTAGGTGATGTGAACTGAAGAATGCATATATGAAAAATTAAAGGATGCATGAAAAAACACATTTTTTAATGTGGTTTATGAATATTTATCCCTACATAATATTGCAGGAAAACGTTGCTTATCAGTACATGAAAGGATACTTCCATGAGGAAAGTTTTTTCAGTGTAACATGGCAAGAAGGAACATGTACATGATAAAAATCTTTTCAATATAGTTTGTGTTTATTCAGAATTGTAGAAAGTTGTTGTTTAAAATGGTAACAAAGAATACATATAAGAGAAAAACTTTTTCAATGTGTGTGTGAAATTAGACTAAATGAAACAAAATTATTCATACATGAAAGGATACATACAGGAGAAAAGCCTTTTGAATTATTTTGTGTGCATTCAAAACTGCAGTGATGACTAGTTTAAAACTGCATGAAATAACACATACAGAAGAGAATCCCTTTCAATGTAGTTTGTGTGCATTCAGTACTGCAGACAGGTTTTATTTAAAATGTCACAAAAAAACACATGCAGGAAAAAAGCCATTTAAATGTAGTTTGTGTGCATTCACAACTGTGCACATGAGTGGTGTAAAATGGCATGAAAACACTCACACAAGAGAAATATCCTTTCAATGAGATCTGTGTGCATTCAAAACTGCGAGGCTAATGAATTTAAAACAGCATTAAAGAACTCACACAGGAGAAAATCCTTCCAATGGGTTTACTGTGCATTCAAAACTGCAAAGAGGACACATTTAAAAGAGCATGAACGAACACAATACTGGAAAAAAGCCTTTTTAATGACTGTGTGCATTTGAAACTTCAGGTATGAATAACTTAAAGCGGCATAAACGAACACATACAGGAGAAAAGCCATTTGAATAAAATTTCTGTGCTTTCAAAACTGCAGAAAGGCATAGTTTAAAACAGCATGTAAGTATCCATACAGGGGGCAAACCTTGTGAATGTAGTTTATGTGAATTCAAAACAGCAAGCAGGAGTAGTTTAAAACAGCACGAAAGAAGACATACTGGAAAAAATCCTTTCAATGTAGTTTGTGTGTATTCAAAACTACAACCATTCTTAATTTAAAATGCCATGAAAGAAGACATACAGGAGAAAAGCTGTTTGAATGTAGTTTCTGTGCTTTCAAAACTGCAGAAAGGTGTAGCTTAAAACATGTAAGTCTCCATACAGGAGAAAAATATTTTGAATTTAGTTTGTGTGCATTCAAAACAGCAAGCAGGAGTAGGTTGAAACAGCATGAAAGAAGACATTCAGGTGAGAAACCTTATGAATGAAGTTTGTGTGCATCCAAAACTGTAAAAAAAAAAGTTGTTTGAAATGGCATGAAAAAAAAACCCACATAGAAAAAAACTTTTTTGAATGTAATTTTTGTGAATCGAAGACTGTAGATAAAAGAAAATTATCAGTACATGATGGGATACATACAAGAGAAAAGATGTTTAAATGCACTTTATGTGCATTCAAAATTGCACAAAAAGATCAGTTGAGACTGCATGAAAGAACACAGAGAGAAGAAAATCTTATTCAAAGGACATTCTTTGATTATAGGACTGTTGACAAGAGCAGTTTAAGATTGCATGAAGCACGTACAAAAAAGGAAGCCATTTTCAATATAGTTTAAGTGATGTCAAGACTGCAAACAAAAGTTTCTTAGTGAAACATGAAAAACAGCATATGTCCAGTTTATCAGAATTTAAGACCTGATTAAAAAAGAATGCATACAAGAGAAAGAATTTTTCAATGCACTTTATGTAATTTCAATAATTTTGACACAAATTATTTAAAAACACAGTCATTGGAGCGTTCTATTCAGTGCAATTCATATGTATTTGAAACTTCCAATGAAGATAATTTTAAAATTCATGATTATATACTAAATTGTTAAATTCCGTTTTGTATGAGAACAAAATGCTGTTTTATAATAACTTAAAAAACACAACTGAAAAATCTTTAATTATTAAGCAAGAATTTACATGTCGAATGTGTGATTACATCACAATTGTTAAAAGTGATTGGGAAATTCATGAAAATCAACATTTTACCAAGCAGGAGGTAGTAAACATTGTTGTTTTACTATCTTAAATGTGTAATTTTTTTTTACCATCAGATAATGAAATATGTGCTCGTGAGATGTAATTAATTGCAGTTTTAAAATTATTGTCCTCAATAGCAATGATTCATTATTTTGTTTGTTCACAAATATTTTAATATTTTTATATAGTGACTGCTCACTTTAAAAGTAAATGGAATGCAGCAGGGAATTAAAAAGATATTTTAATTATTGTCTTTATGTAATTATATATTTGAAGACTTCATAGCAACATTCTTTAAACTGAAGGTTTTAATTTTGTATAGATTTAGATATATATAATAATTTTTGTGCTTAAATAGGCATAATAAAAGGTTGCAGTCAAAAAATTTGTTATTCAATAAAATCTCAATGGACTCATTTAAACAGTTCGTTATTATGAAAATTATGATTAAATTACAATTAGCCAGACTGGATTAGTTATGTGAAGATATAATAATAAGTAAAATTGTATTAATTGTCACTGATCTTTTTTTTTTAGAAATTGTAGGAACATAAATTTATATACCCACAACTTTTATACAATAATCAGTTCATAATGCATCTTTATTGCATTTTAGTCATAACACTATTATAGGTAATAGTTTATTACATGATCACCATCTCTTATAGTTGATTAGACACACTTACCTTGATGGGGTTGTTGATATGCAAAAAGTATAAAAGATTAACTTTTCCAGGCCATATTTTTTTGGATTATTTTTTTTATAAAAAAAATCAAACACAGAATTTTTACTTTTTAAATATTTTTTTATTAACTTCAATAAATTTACAAAAATAAAAATAAAACACAAAATTTTATAGTTTTTGAATGTCTTTTTTTTTATTAACATCAAGTGCATTTGTTTTTTTTTTGGTTTCTTTTTTTTTTAAAAATAAAATCAACTAATATCAAACTTAGTCCACTTTTTTTATTAACATCAAAAAATTATAAACTTATTACAGTTGTTTTTTTTTTTTTTTTGAAAATCAATAAATGTAAAACTTCTTGTGCTTTTTTTTTTGTTTTGCAACTTACTCTTTTTTTTGGTTCCACGTTTTTTTTTTTTGGAAAACAACATCAATAAATTCAAAACTTATGCTTTTTTTATTCCGTTTTTTTAAATAACAGCAACAAATTTAAAACAATATTAACAAACATATAACAAATTCAAAACAATATTAGGCTATTTTTTTGGGTTCTGCTTTTTATTTTAAAAATATTACATCAACAAATATAAACCTTATTTATTATGGTTTTATTTTTTGCTATAAAGATCAATAAATTAAAAAACATCTATTTGTGGCTCCACTAATATATCAGATGTCTAGCTTGAACAAACAGTATTCTGGACTCATCAAACCACATTAGCTTCTGTTATCAGTAAATGATAGAATGGAACAATGTCTGGGTTTTCCTGCGCCATGTTGTTGGTCTTGTTGAGTTTATGGAGAATACATTATTTGACATGTTACCTACAGCAAACTGTGTTCAGACATACCCATTGACAAGGTCTTGCACCTTAAAAGTTTACTACATAAGTGTGCAAACCCTACAATAATTATTGGTTAGTCAAATTGTGTGATTTCAATAAAAAAAATTCCTTTACAATTAATGAGTTTTATATAATTTAAAGACACATACCCTCACACGAGACCATAAATAAGTGTGAAGTATGTAAATTTGTATAAATGTTTTAGTACAATCCAACAATGTGGCCTGCAAAGTGTAGTACAACAGAAGTGTTTTATACACGTAACACACAGCTGCAAAAATATGCTTGGCCGCATTCAAAAGGCATTTTTGTGTTTTAGCACGTAAATCACACCATAAAATATGGTAAGCTGCATAAATAGCATATTTATGTGTTTAAGAACATAAATAACACCATAAAGTGGTGTGAGTGTCTAATCAACAAATATCCTATTTTATTGCAGTTTATGGTAATGAATTCACAAATTAAAATCTAACTTTAATAAGTAGATATTTGTTAATGATTGATAGCTTATTTTTCTATACTAGTGAAGTTCTATATAAATATTATCAAAATAAAATCAATTATATTTAAAAAAAATTGCACACTTGTGTTATATTGTTTATTGAAAATAAAGGTGAATGTATTTTAAATCCTACTTTTAAAAGCATACCTTTATTGTCTCTACTATTGAATATTCATTTATAACTTTGGATATACATATTTTAATAATGTAATGCCAAAATACATTTTGTAACTGTAAGCTTTAAATGCACATATAGTTCATCGATTTAAATATATTGAATGTATTATGAATTATGTACTAAAGGAAAAATGCATTTTTTATAAAACTATATAGCAATACAAAAGGTATTTCAATTCATTGATGCAAGTTTTGTTTGCAATATTGAGTACTGCTGAAAAGGAATTTAATGAGAAATATTGCTTGAGGATAATTTTTCTTTTATTAACACTTGATATTTTGATATGAATATTGAAAAATACCATTAATTAATATAAGAAAAAGCATCAACTTTTCTTCCTATTGGCAAATATTTACTAAATATCTACTTATTTACTGAATGTTCTGCTGAAAAGATTATTGCTTTTGCCTCTAAACTTCCTGCAATACTATCTCTGAATTGGGGCATGTGTTATGTAGAGATATAGCTTTCCTCCATAAAATTTTAATATGCTAATATGTCTAAGTCTGTTTATTTCTAGATCTATTTATGATGTGAGAGTTAATGCATAATTGTCATCTGAAGACAAGTGATAGAAGAAACCTGTATTTTAATTATTATTTAACTTTAAACATTTATAATTCATTTAACATAACTTTTTTAGCATTTTACATATTTATTTACAATTATTTGACTCCCAAACCATTTTTAACTGAGTGGTTTAAGTGTGAAGACAAATATTTTCTTATTTAATTTCAAATCTCAATACTTCTCAACATTATAATCAATTTATTTATTTATACCTCAATATTTTTTGTTGTCTATCTTTGGCATAGAGATAAATGGATACTCAAATACACAAATAATTGTTTCCTGCCTAAATATAAAAGTTTTTCCATCATTAAATTGACTTATCACATGTTCTTAATATACATTTTAATTTGTCTGCAATGTATACATGAATAAATTAAGCTTATTTAAATATCACAGTAAAAGTATTTATTTTAACACATATTTTCACAACATGCATATACAGGCATCTATTCTACTACTGTGGTATAATTCAATTAGGATATACTAATTTTTTTTTAAAAACCTTATTTCATTATGTAACTCATTTTAACTGTCAATAAGGATATCTTTTATGTTTAATCTCCCTTGAGTCTGAAGTGCCCCTGAGAGCCCATATTTCAAAAGTTTAGATTTCCAATTGAATTTGTATTGTATCAGTAAATTTTACACTTACAAGTCTTTTTGCCATCATTCTAGCTTTCAAAAGGTGTAAATATTATTTCTCTATGATGAAAGATCGATTTTTATTATTGTTTTTGTAAAATACATTTTGTAATTTTCTTATTTTTTTTAGATTTAATGAATAGAAAACAATTTGTATGACAATAATGGAGATTTTTACTAGCAATTTTGATTCTGAGTCTGATTTGGATAAGGAATTCCTCATTGATGATGTCTGTATTTCTGAGGCTTTTAGAAACCCATCAGATGATAGTACTGATTTTTCAGATGATCAAGAAGCTGAAGTTTCTTAGAAAAGACAAAAGCTCAGTGACTTTATTTGTAAGGAGGGTGAGGATGGTGACTGAGCCGATTTCAGGGCCTTCATCTTGACCTGATTCGAATTCATTTCTTGGTAATTTTAATGAACCATGCATGCTAATCACAACATTGATTTGGGAATGGGAAGTCAAAGGTCAATGGTCCCAGGATCAATTCTGGTGCTTGCAGATTTGGCAAGCCTATTAATCACATAAAACCTTGCTCTGTTTGGTGTAGTAGGCCAAGCCTCTAACTTGGGGATCAGATCACAGTTGTGGCCCTGAACTACTTTTGAATTAGGATCTAGATTCATATGATAGATTATAGTGCTCACAAGTCTGCTGCAGAAACTAAAAATTTCTGAGCAAGAAAGCATATGCCTTTTTTCTCATAAAGTATTATTATTTGCACATTAAATGTAATAAAATTAAAATTTATATTTTTATTATGAAAATTTAGAATAATATTATTTACAATTTCCTGACCGTATGATTTTTGTGTGAATTTATAGTACTGTCTTTATATATGACACATTTGAAAATGCAAATTTTGATAAAATCGTTTTATAATTTATCAATAAGTAAACATTGTAAATGTAAATAGAAACTGTTTTATTTGTAAACATTTATCTAAAGTTATTTGGCTTAAATCAAACATATAATTTATAAAATTTAAAATTTCTTACATGCAAATGGGTACTGACTCACTGTCTTTTCAGCCAAATTGGTAACTATTTCATCCAACATTTTGTCTGAGCTCATGTATAGAAATTCATCACCATCTGAAAAGGCTGGAGCTGAAATAAAACATTATTATAATAATCAATAAAATATATTAGAATTTAAACAAAATAAAATTGATTTGTAAAATATTATAAATGGTAAAAAATAATAAGCATTTTCTCAGGTCTTGTAAATAGTATATAATCTTAACATGCACCAAGTGCTAGTTGAATTAGTATGAAAACCCTCCCCAACATGCACAGACATTCGTTCATATGAATACATTTGGATACTTTTATTCTTTGATATACATTGTCTATAGAAGATATGTCAAAAAACATATGGGAATACTTCAAATGTTCTTATAGTGTGAGATATTAATGTGTATTCTGGGTGATGGATGGATGAAATAGAAATGAGCTGATGCACAGATAAAAAGAAAAACTTACAAATATATAAGAATTTATTATATAATCAATAAATTTTACTACCACAGTGTTAGATTGTAATTATTAGAAGGTAATCATCCATTCCTGGCTAATACCATTAAGCAGTGGTGGTAACTGCAAAATACTTTCATCCCAGTCACCAAATGAAGAATTTGATTAAATAAGATTGGTTCATATAAGTGCATTTGAGTTAGAAAATAAAGTAGTCATTCTTATTTTTTCAAACACTTTATCTTGTGAGTGGGGTGGGTGAGAGTATTCTTGCAATTAACATGACTGTTAAATGGCGCTAGTGAGAAAGGAGCGATTGCTTTCTAATAATTACAAGAATTTGATTAATAATTTTATTTTTATTTTTTTATATATATAAAATCAATATATAAGAAGTTAAAATTTAAGTTTCGAAATTATCATTGCATTATAAATAATAAATGTGGGGAAGTATTGGTTTGAATGTATTATATTTGGCATTTAGACCACACATTCCCACATTGTAGAAATATTTATAATTGGATTTTATAAAAATAGATGATTATTAATTAGTTTACAAAAAGAAGTATTAGAATTTATTTGGTAAATATTTTGGAAAAATAATGCTTAAGAAGGAGACTTTTTATAAGAATGTTAGTATAAAAATACCAAAAGATTTATATTATAAAATATTGTTATGAAGTTGCAAATATAAGAAGGGGTGTAGATAAATAATTCGATGAGTTCTGTTTATATAACATGATTTTATTTATATTTAAAATATCTGATTATAATACTGTGTTTAATGTGAGTAAACTTTAGAAAAATCTATATAAGTTTCATAGAATTTGGGAAGTATGGAGCAAAAAAAATGCACTAATAAAAACACAACAAAATTGATGGTTGGAAGAAAAGACTAAGAAGTGCAACTTTAAAAGGAAAGAATTAAGAGTGATTTCAAGGACAGCCACGCAAATTAGAATGGATTAATTGAACGTCTAGATAGATTATTGTTGTGTGAGATATTCCGAAGAAATTGGAAAATTAGAAAAATTGAGCAATAACATTTTGGGCTTGAATAGTGGATTTAAAAGTAAATGGAATGACTTCATAAATCTGGAAAACTACCATTTGCAATAAATATAATTCTTAAACAGAACACACACACAAATACCTTAATTAGCCACCTTATTATCATGAATTAATTAGGAAATGTACATAAAACCAGAATAAGTCAGAAATATTACATCTGGTGAATGTGAGCAGAATGGAAAGAAATTTATTAATAATATTCAGAAATTGAATAGTTTAATAAACATATCTGGAGCTAGGTAGAAGCAGACTATTAATTTATTCAATGAAGACATTTTTTCCAATGTTAGATTGATATCTGCATTAGTTTCAGGCCAATTAACAAATAAAAAGTCCCAAGGCTAAGTGGGCTCTGAAAATAATTTCTAAGTCCTATTTTAGCTCTATTTGAATCTTAATCTTGGGAATAACATCATGACATAGTATCTTTAGAGTATAATATCTTCAAATATCTTTAATTCATTATTAGTTGGTTGTAAGTTTACTTTAAGTATAAATAGTGCTAAAGATTAAATAAATAAAAAATTTGAATAAAAAAAATATTTGCTACTTACGGAGATAATTGGAAATTTTTCTTGTAATGATTGGATTAAAAGGGGCGTTTATTTTACATTTATCTCGGCTAGCACGTTTCTTTTTTGAAGATACTAAAATAGAGAGTAAATTTGTCCATCAAAATATGAAATCAAAATTAAGACCAATGAATGCAAAACTTAATATTTAATATCTATATATGCACATTAGAATAAACATTTCACCTTATTACAAAATATTGACTTTCATAACAAACTGACAATAATGAGTATTATGAATAAAAAATGTATTTTAAATGCTTTTATTCAGCTTATATTCTTTGTATACTTCTATCATATCTGACTTTCTCTTCAGAAGTGGACTAGTCCAGATTCCTTCCTTATCTGATCGAATTGAACATGTATTGCCACTAACCAATGTGTAAACAAATAGATTACTAATGTATAAACATGGCCAAAAAGTAAAACATAAGTATGGCCAATGTGTAAACATGTGAACAAAATCCTACCATTGGTTAGGCTCTCTGAATCCAATTTCTGCCAGTTGGGTAGGGGATCTGGTAATAAATAGTCAGTCTTTTTGGAGGCAAGAGAGAGAAAAATCTAACCTAAATGACAGTATTCACTTTTAAGAGAGAGAGATGTTGTTGATTGAATATGCTCTCCATTGAAACTACTTCCAGCAGTGAAGATGTTTCGACTATATTCACTGCCATTATGTCTACACAGTGAGGCAAGTCTAAGATAGAACTGAAACTGCTAGGACTATAGCAGACTCAAGGCAAGCTGACTAGTACAGCTGGAAGTGTCATTTAACAAACTCGAGGCAAGCTGTCCTGTGTAGCTAAAAAAGTTGAGACTAGAACTCATGAGGCAAGCTAATATATACAGCTGGAAGGGAGTCTAGTTATTCAGCACGACTAGCTTATTATTGACGAAGTACGTCAAATTGAATTTATTGATTGTATAATATGTATGTATATTTGGTCTAATAAATTATATTCAATTGTGAGTGTTCATATTTTTTGAGATTACTGCTGGTTTGAGTCTGAACCCTGCAATTCAACCACAACAGATTTGGCTCTGTTCGACAAAAGTATAGGGCAAATACATGTATATGCATTTAAATACATTCTCACATTAAAATCCAGATTCTGACTGAATAAAAATCAGATTCAGCACTTTGGAAACAATACCCGAGTGCGAAAGAAAGAGATCCATCATATTTACAAACCAGTGATAAAATATATCGCTTAGATCTGTCAAAATATAAAACAGATTCGGCAGATTACAAAAGAAATATTTTTTTCATTGACTGGAAAAATAAAGGAAATACGTGAGTGTGACTAAAGACATTACAGCAATAGTTTATAACTTATTTTGGCCATGAATATGAGAGAAAAACTCGACAGTACTAGGCCTAGATTAATTTAATTTAATTGTTTTTGTTTATTACTGACAGCTTCTTCAGGGGGTTAAATCGCTTATATATGCTATTACAGTGATTATTAAAATCATTTAAATCTGTTCCAATGAAAAAATCAACCGCAAATGTACAGGCATGTCAATTAAAAGCTTCATTCAACCATTAGAGTTTTACTCACAACAAAATTGCAGTAGCTCACCTTAGTGGATTGTTAACTTTGTTACTATTGATTTTTTTAGACAGATATAAACTATAGCTGTAAAATCAAAAATACGAGTGGTAACTCCCAGAAATCAAAATAAAAAATTGATTTCTTAGCCAGTTACGAAAAAATTTTAAATTAGACGTGGTAACTCGCAAAAATAAAAGTCGGCAATTTGTTTCTCTTATGCAGAAAGGAGAAATTAAAAATGGCTAATTTAATTGGCTCTCTGAAAGCTTTTGATCGAACCTAATCTGAAGACTGAGTAAGCTATAAAGATATTAATTTTTTACCTACAGGTTAATCAAATCAAGAAACTTGAGGTACAATTGGCCTCATTAATAAAGATAATAGGTCCTCAGACATAAAAGATCCTCAAATCTCAATCTATGTCAGAAAGGCTGTCTGATCTAAATTTTGACAAAACGTTAGCGATTCTCACAGATTATGATCCTGAAATCTCAATCTATGTCAGAAAAGCTGTCTGATCTCAATTTTGACAAACATTAGCGATTCTCACAGATTATTTTTCCCCAAAAATCGTTGGTAATAATGCAATGATATTATTTCAATCTCAGCATTCAAAAGCAGGTGGAAAAAGCCAGAGTTCACAACAAGAATCCGATCATTGGAATTAAAGTGCAAATTCAAAGATTTTTTGAATGAAGCACTTAGTGATCATTTTATTTGTGACATAAACGACCACAATTTAAGACTTAAAATGCTGTTGATGCCAGATTTAGGTTTTGAAATAACTGAATAAATATTAGCATAATCAACAGCTTGTCAGGCAAATGCACTAAAAATATTACTAAAGTATGATGTGCAAAAAATGGAGTGTATCACTGGGTCAGTCAGACAGCTCAGATAATAGTGTAGTGCATTGCTATAGATGTGATGAACAAATGCACCCACTTACAGAATGGTCACACTACTATACAAAATGTATGTTTTTCAAGCAAGTCAGGCATATAAAGGCTGCATATCTGAAATTAAAGAACAAACAGCTGATATGAAAATGGGAAGACATTCCAAAAACAGCAAAGGAAATTATGACAGAAATAAACAAATTGCCTATATAAATCATATTACAAACAATCAGTTTGAATTTAAACATAGTATTATAATTCATTATATGCCAGTTACTATGGAACATACACCCTAGCAATAAGTCTATCATAGACTATCAGGGCAATAAAATAAAACTGTTGGGCCAAACAAAAGCAAAAAGTACTATGTCTAACAAGACAATTCACCTACCACTGGTGGTGGCATCAGATGATCATAGCAACTTTATTAGGCCATGACTGGTTTTGTCACTTAGGCTTTGCAGTGACAAAAGTGAACCACATCACAACATTAAGAAAAATGAATCAAAACATACCAGCAAAAGTCCAAATATCAGTGGCATAAACCTAACATGTCAACTCAGAAACCTGATCCAAACTGTAATAAAAGAGAGAACAGAAATGCAAATAGACAAACTGATATGATTCAAAATGTATTATGGATCCACAAAATTGATACCAGCAGTGATTACACAACTGAAGTGACTCTACACTGTAGTAGTTCAAACAGCAAATGGTTATCAACATCATCACTAACTATCCCAACACATACTGAATAACACAGAAATAAGTCTTTCAAGTGAAAATGATGACCACTAAACTGAAGACAGCTACAAACAACCAGGGACAAGTCCATCAAACAAGAATGATAAACAAGACAAGAACAGCAATAAATCCAAAAACCAACAAAGTGGACAACACATCATCCAGCCTATCTCAATGACTATATTCTCCAGGTGTAAATTTAGCTAGGGGGAGGGATATTATATCTGACCTTGCCTTCAAAAGTGAACTAGTCCAGATTCCTTCTTTAACTGATCAAATTGAGCATACATTACCGCTAACCAATGTGTAAATATGTGTGGCCAATCTGTAAACATGTGTATAAAATCCTACCATTGGTTAGGCTCTTTCTATCATATTGCTGCCAGTAAGGTAAGGGATCTGGAAATAAATAGTCAACCTTTTTGAAGGTTTGAGAGAGACTGTCTATCTAACCTAAACAAAAGAAAGGACAGTTGTCTACCTGAAGGATTGAATGTTCTCTCCATTGAAACCACTTCAAGCAGTGAAGGTGATTTGATTATATTTACTACTGATACATATATGCATTAAGGCATCCAAGATAGGGCTGGAAGCTGCTAAGATTACAGCAAGCAGATGAGACAAGCTGTTTAGTACATTCGGAAGAGTTAAGACTAGAACTCATGATGCAAGCAAATATAAACAGCTGGAAGGGAGTTGTCATTCAGCATGACCACTCATTGACTAAATTATATGTCAAAATGTGCAAGCAGGCATCATAGAGATTTTTTTCTTTGTGTTTTATATTTTTGTAAGATGCACAAGAAGGTAGTATATAGACTTTTTAGGTTTCAGTCAGTAGCTTTTAAAGTCGATCTTAATAACATTTGAAATAGTGAGTGTTTTTGGTGTTTCAGTTGAAACCTTCATTTAATAAATTATTTGCCACATGTATAAAAATTTACACATAATACATCTCATATATACATAAAAGATATGCATATTAATTTATTGCAGAAGTAACAAGTGATATATATACATATATAATAATGGTCGGGGAAAGTTGAGACTTACCATAACTGCCATACAGGGTGCCACCAGGCCATTCGAACCTGGAAAATTTATATAGTAGGCCGATACTGGTAAGATCCAATTTGATTTTTTTATAATTATATATCGACTGTTATCCCATGCCACTAGCTCAAGCAGATGCAGAGATTTATAATAAATACTTATTTAACATTTCATTCGAGAAACATTTGAAATTAAAAATAAATGTTTAATATTAAAAAAATAAAATAAGCCACTTGCTAGTAATAACACACAAAAACATTTATTAACACACATATATAAACATTTGAATATGTGGAATAAAATTTATCTTGTTGAGATTTTAATATTAATTTTAAATTATTTGGAGTAAGCCCGCACAAATGGACAGTTTATAAAAGTTTGTTTTATAATGTTGAGTACAGATAAGCTACATAGATTACTCATTTAAAAACTTTTCAAGAAAGATGAATGTTCAACCCCAGACTAAAAGTTCTTAGCCAACACAGTGCCTACTTTCTGATATACAGATGCAACCAATGCAATATAAAAATGCTAGCATAAAACCATACTGTCAAGAATATGCATCTGCAGCATGATATTATTTGAAGGACATGATCTTTGTCCAGTACAAAAATGTGCATCTGTATGGCAAAGGAACATGCATATAATATTTAAAAGAAATGCTATGTATGGTAAAGAACAGTCTCTCTGCTGACTTATAGTCTTTATCCATAAAGCTAAAAGAAGTTAATGTTGCAAAAAATGTCTGTATCCATTGCAATGCAATAACTACATTTTTGGATCATGCATTCAATTGGGCTTTGCCCTGTATGATAAACACACTTCACATTACATTGATAGAAATACGCATATATCACTCCACCAGCATTGACCAAACTATGAAACATATAGCCTGAAATTAAACCCCTTCAAAATAAACATGAGATTAAAATATAAAGTTATTGACGGAATTGCAGAGGGAAATTTACAGTAAAGTAAATCCAATGGCACTCATCATAAGGTGCCACATTGACAACAATAACTTAAAAGATATACGAATAAATACGTTTGGACACTCAGCATCAGATGTCATATTTACCGATAAATATATATTTTACACATATGAAAAAAAACTAAACTTTAATGAATCTATGCAGCTATATACACCCAACTTAAATTTAATACATTTTAGTTAAAAGATAAAAATAAATAACCTAGTTAAATAAAAAAATAAATAAATACATAATGAAAATTGGAAATGACTGAAAAAGCAAACATATATAAAAATAAATATTAATAATTGATTTAGATTTCTATTCTTGGTCAGATAAGAGTCCATTTATTTATACTACTTTTGTTATGGATTGTCTACTTATTGAAGATATATTTATTTAAAAGAAAGTTCAATTGGTAAAAGTTTATACTTTCCCTTTGATTTTGGTGACTCCAGATTTCATTCAGTTTATGGAAGTTCTTGCTGATCCTATTGTTTGCTAATAGTTTTATGGAGACATAACCACTACAAGCCATTCATTTGGTCAGGGACTGTTGTCTGGAGGCCTCAGCTGGTGCATGCAAAAAAAATTAAATCTATTGCAAGACTCCTACATCGTGAAGTCTGCAATACAGCTACCATTCATATATAGCTTAATAGTCAGAATGTTGCAACAACAATTATTTTGCCTTTTATAATTTTATGGTCCTCATCAGAAATCCAAGGGATCGATCTATCATGATGTCACTGACTCTAATGTTCCATTTATGGTCCATGTAGTAGCTTCGTGCTTGCATTGGTCCATCTAATTTTTTCATTCTCTTATCTGACCTTTTTAATTATTTAAGTGGTCTAAAAACTAGTTTGTTGTAAAACAATCATTTAATTAATAAAACAATCATTTTCGTTTTCTAAGATTAAACATGATAGAAATCATTTATTTCTATTTTCAAAAATATCAATCTTTACTTCTTTTTACAAAAAAAATACTTTCAAATACTTTTTTTTTAAAAAAATAGTTTTAAAGTTTTTCATCTGTGTGACATATACATGTTAACATAACTCTTATCATTTTGGCTTTTTTAACTTTTTTTCGACCTTGTTTTTATTTTAATTTTAAAATAATGTAATGGCATAAATATACTGTTACAATATATATATATCATTAACATGTCTGTATTTCTTTGAAGCAATATACGTAACTTATACTTAAATATTAGTAAATACAGTAATCAAAAAACTTTGGAAAGTACAAAAAATATAATTATCACTTAAGAGTGCTTTCGACTATCCTCCTAATCTTTGTCAACTAATACTATGAAAAATTAACCTTCCCATAATTCTGTGATCTTAACGTTTGCTGCCTGCCTATTGATTATGTCTTGCTTGTATTTACATATTAACATAGCTTCTTTTATTTTCCTTTTATTGTTATTTCTTTCAGTTTGCAATATTTTTACATTATTATAATTGAAATTAAAATCATATATACATGATTTATTATGGTTATAAGAAAACGGAAGCTATTATTACTTTTACAATTTTGTTTTGTATTTTGAAAACTTTTTAATAAAAGCAAGTGCTTTTTAGTTATTTTCTCTAATGCATATCCAGATTCCCTTACATATCTGCTACCACACCTACATATCTATTTATAAATAATGCAATTTTTATTTATAAATGAGGTTTTATCTTTAGAGTTATTTATTAATTTAAAGCATTCCCCCCCCTCCCTTCCCTTCCCATTTTTTTTAAAATTTGGGGGGGGGGGGGGGGGTTTTTTTTTTCTAAAAAATATATTTTTAGGGAGAGAGAATTTTTTATTATTATTAAAACCCAAAAGGAGCACAATTAGTTGAAAGGGATATTGAATGTAATTTATTTAATGTAGGAGGTGCATAAAATGCAATGTCACATATACTTTATAAATTTTTCTTATGAAATTTGCTTATTGATTCAAAATATATGGTATTGATATCCAAATTTTTTTATTAGAAGAATCAACCTTATTATTAGTATTTTTTTTTTATTTTTATATTTAAATTTTGTATTAAAATTTTTAATAGTATAATAAATAAGATTATAATTATAACCAACATTTAACAATTCATTAGAATGCATTTTAATATTTTTGCCTTTATTTTGTGAATATTTACAAAGTTTATCATTTCTGAATAAGAAGGATTTCAAACCTGCCATTTTATGTGACATTGGTACTCTTGATTTATATGGAATATAGCCTCTTTTTGCTATTGGTTTAATAGTCATGTAGTAATTCAGCTTATATATATTTCTAGTTATGTTAAGATCAAGGAACTGAAGAGAAACTGAACACACATTAAATTTTCATCATGGTTGTGTTATAACATATCATACCATTGACACCTTCTTTGACACTTTATCAATACTTTTATTATTTGTATTACACTAACAGTTTCGACTGTCCTGCAGTCATCATCAGAGCTACAATATTCAAATATATAATTATACAATTATTACACTTATCCATATATATATATATATATATATACATAATTAATACACAATATAAACAAAAATAATTATACATTTTAATATGATCTTTATAAATAATCATTTCCCATTTTATTACCTTATCTTCTAAATAATTTTATCAATATTTTATATTAATTTATTTTATATCACTTTATTTTATTTTTTAAATATTATTTAATATAATAATTATAACTTTAACATTTATTTTACTATTTAATGCATATTATTATCATTTTTCTTATATTATAAAATCAACTTCTAATCTTGTCTTATTTTTATTAAATATTTCTATCAATTAACTTTACCCACATTACAAATTATTATTATTTTTTTTATTACAAAAAATTACTTACTTCTTGTTGATTCTATTACCAAAACCCAACTGACAAAAAAATTCAAAATTTGTATTTGTTTAACCTCCCTCTATTGTCATTTTCTTTAACTATTTTCTTTTAACCTTTTCAAATTCTAATTATTACTAACAATTGTTTATAAAATTATTGTTCTTACCCCAAAATCTCGATTAAGACTTGGTTTTATACTCTTAATCAAGATTGCTTCTTTAATTTTTCTATCCCTACTATTATTTGTGTAATTAATCATTTTTATACAATCTTTTTCAAACCTATGACCTGTTTCTAATGAATGCAAATAAACAGGTGATCTCTTATCATATTTATGCTGAATTAATCTGGTATAAATTGAGTTCTTTGTTTCTCCCACATAATTAGTTTTTATATTTTTACTTTTGCATGATTTGCATTCAAATTTATATACCCCATTTATATTTTTTTCTACTTTTCTTACATACTTATTATCTAATATATTAAGTATATCCTTCCTTCTTTTATATTAGATAATAAGTATGTAAGAAAAGTAGAACAAAAAAAATATAAATGGGGTATATAAAATTGAATGCAAATCATGCAAAAGTAAAAATATAAAAACTAATTATGTGAGAGAAACAAAGAACTCAATTTATACCAGATTAATTCAGCATAAATATGATAAGAGATCACCTGTTTATTTGCATTCATTAGAAACAGGTCATAGGTTTGAAAAAGATTGTATAAAAATGATTAATTACACAAATAATAGTAGGGATAGAAAAATTAAAGAAGCAATTTGATTAAGAGTATAAAACCAAGTCTTAATCGAGATTTTGGGGTAAGAACAATAATTTTATAAACAATTGTTAGTAATAATTAGAATTTGAAAAGGTTAAAAGAAAATAGTTAAAGAAAATGACAATAGAGAGAGGTTAAACAAATACAAAATTTGAATTTTTTTGTCAGTTGGGTTTTGGTAATAGAATCAACAAGAAGTAAGTAATTTTTTGTAATAAAAAAAAAATAATAATAATAATTTGTAATGTTGGTAAAGTTAATTGATAGAAATATTTAATAAAAATAAGACAAGATTAGAAGTTGATTTTATAATATAAGAAAAATGATAATAATATGCATTAAATAGTAAAATAAATGATAAAGTTATAATTATTATATTAAATAATATTTAAAAAATAAAATAAAGTGATATAAAATAAATTAATATAAAATATTGATAAAATTATTTAGAAGATAAGATAATAAAATGGGAAATGATTATTTATAAAGATCATATTAAAATGTATTATTATTTTTGTTTATATTGTGTATTAATTATATATATGTGTGTGTGGATAAGTGTAATAATTGGATAATTATATATTTGAATATTGTAGCTCTGATGATGACTGCAGGACAGTCGAAACTGTTAGTGTAATACAAATAATAAAAATAAAAGTATTGATAATGTGTCAAAGAAGGTGTCAATGGTATGATCTGTTATAATAGAAATCAATACATAGGAGAAGAAGAAGTAGAAAATTATATTACTTCCATGGTTGTGTTCTGATAAATCATGTCAGCCACTAAAAGGCATTGATGCTAAACAAAAACACATTGATATAATGTTCCTGGGCCAGCTGTTTTATACAACTACGATGTCCATAAAATTAAAAAACATTAAAAACAAAATATAAAATGTAAGCAGACTTTTTGGGGTAGTAATTAATCAGAGACTGGCTTTCGTGTGTGTGTGTGTGTGTGTCAATAAAAAATTATATTACTTTCGAATAGCAAATAACAGTACATTGAAGACTTTTTTGGACAGTAATTCCAACAAAATTTTACAATGAAAACCGACTTTGACTCTTTTGGGCCAGTAATTAATCGGAGGCAAACTTCTTTTGTTTTTTTTAGTTTGCGTGTCTGAAAAGTTATGGTACTTTTTAAATACAAAATTAAATTACATTTTACTTTTTTTTGGACAGTACTTAATCAGACACTGCATTTTGGGGGGGTAAAAATTAAATTATATTGCACTCTTTTTATATATATATATAAAGTTACTTTACTTTTTTAATAACAAATAATAGTAAATATAGCAGAGACTTATTTGGACAGTAATTAATCAGAGATGGGCTTCTTTGGCTTTATTGCCATATCGGAAAAGTTACAGTAGTTTTTTAAGAAAAAATTAAATCACATTTTACCCTTTTTTGGACAGTAATTAATCAGACACTGCATTTTTTTTTGAGGAGGGACGAAATTCAATTGCAATTTACCCAATACAGTTATTAATAATTATAACAAACTATTATAATAAAAACCAACTTTGGTGTCTGGCAATTGGCAATTTTGAGAGTTGGTAGCAACCATCTTCCCTGTCTCGGACAATTTCTCATGATACATTACTTTCATCATGATTTTCAAAATAGTGCTGTGCCCCAACCT
The DNA here is from genome assembly GCA_028023455.1 of Epiperipatus broadwayi. Lineage (NCBI taxonomy): Eukaryota > Metazoa > Onychophora > Udeonychophora > Euonychophora > Peripatidae > Epiperipatus > Epiperipatus broadwayi. Next base: position 83,470 of record JAQFVV010000889.1, on the reverse strand, counting down.
AAAACCCAATTTGTGATGCTAATACAGTCCTGATGGAACAGTAATGACGCTGTTAAAAGTGTTAGAAGGTATCAGTAGGTCAGTTCATATGAAACAAAAAAAGATGGACCTGAAAAGTTAAACTTTTTAGACATGATGCATTCAACACACCATGATATGATGCTGTAGTGAAAATATACAATCCGGCATTATGATAAAGTGCATAACACAAACTACAGCAGTGAATGAAGGCATTTTTCTGTGCTTTTAGCATAGAAAAAAGCCACAGTGGTAGCCGGCTGCCAAGTAAACTGACTTTCTCTGTGTTTTATTGTAAAACGAAAGCTGCTTGGCTGCAGCTATAGAAATGGCATATTTCTAGAAATTTAGCTAGAAATAGCGCTGTCAAGCAGCTGACATGATATCAGAACACAACTGTTACTTTCATAAAATTAAGATTTTTCATCAAAAAAAAAATCGAAAAAATATTACTTTATATAATCGATATGTGGATGATGATGTTTTTGTATGCGAATACAATTAAAGATTTGTTTAATGAATTAAATAATATAAATGACTTAAAATTGATCAAAACAAATGAAAATTTAATGTGCTTTCAGTTCCTCCATCTTAAGATAACTAGAAATTAGATGTAAGCTGGATTACTATATGATTATTAAACCAATAGCAAAAAGAGGCTATATTCCATATAAATCAAGAATGCCAATGTCACATAAAACAGCAAGTTTGAAGTCTTTCTTATTCAGAAATGATCATCTTTGCAAAATGCCATATTTCTAACAATTTAGCTACAAATAGCACTGTCAAGCAGCTGACATGATATCAGAACACAACTGTTACTTTCATAAAATTAAGATTTTTCATCAAAAAAAATATCAAAAAATATTACTTGATATCATCGATATGTGGATGATGATGTTTTTGTATGCAGCAAACCAAATATAATTAAAGATTTGTTTAATGAATTAAATAATGTAAATGACTTAAAATTGATCAAAACAGATGAAAATTTAATGTGCTTTCAGTTCTTCCATTTTAGGATAACTAGAAATAGATGTAAGCTGGATTACTATATGATTATTAAACCAATAGCAAAAAGAGGCTATATTCCACATAAATCAAGAATACCAGTGTCATATAAAACAGCAAGTTTAAGTCTTTCTTATTCAGAAATGATCATCTTTGTAAATATTCATCAGATAAAGGCAAAAATATTGAAATATATTCTAATGAATTGTTAAATTTTGGCTATAATTACACCTGGGTCTTGTTTTATGTGGATTTTTATATGTGATTTTGAAGTTACACAATTCATGTTTTTTCTTAATAACTTTTTATGCAGATTTTTTTTATGTGATAAAGAAGTTCATATTTCACAATATTTATTAAATATCAAGAAATTTAAATTATTAATATCTTATTTTGACTTGAAATACTTTTTTTTTCAAAAACATAATGTTATATTAGTAGCTAATGTGAATAATAATAATAATAATAATAATAATAATAATAATAATAATAATAATAATAATAATAATAATAATAATAATAATAATAATAATAATAATAATAATAATAATAATAATAATAATAATAATAATAATAATAATAATAGATTTATACTTATGAGTATAAAAATATCACAATAAATGTTCAAAAGTTTAAACTTTTAAAACATAGTTTGTTAGATATAACGGAAATAAATATGCTTTTAGATTTTTAAAGTAATCAGTAATAATGAAGATTTTATTGATTTTGTAAACTGAAAATAATTGTTCTAATGATAATGCATAATCTTTTTGTATTGATTATGATCTCTTTTTTTAATATAAAAACAAAATGTGAACATTTAAAATTTATTTCAGTAGAAAACAAAAATATCTATCAAATGAAGACAAATGTATTATTTCCTGATAAGTAATAATCATTTAATCATAGATTTTACATTGATGTGTGAGACAAAGAAAAACTTCAGAAAATGCTGAAATCTGAGTTTGCTGCAATGACCAACCCCTTAAATTCCAACTGGAGAGCTAAATAGTTGTATGTCTGAATATCGTGAGCTTTATAAACAATTAGTAAAATCATCATCTCAAAGTTTAATCACTGATTACATTGTTGACAGAAAACATTAACACAGCACAAGATTAAAGGTGGCACTAGTTGTACTACCTCTTGTGACACTGATTTCTTTCCAGTTCAGAAACAAACCGCATATTGTCAAATAGTGATAATGATTAAAATATGTATGAAAATGTGTAAAATGAAATACTGTAGTTAATAAAAAAATTTAAAAAAATATGTCTTGTATCAATTTTTTTCAAATATTTAAAATTTTTTATTACTCATACTTTATTTCCTTATTTTTTTATGTGAATTTTAAAGTACATTTTTCTTGTTGCCTTGCTTTTATACAATTTCTGGAAATTATAGAACATATCCCTCATTTTTCAAGGTAAGTTAAGTCAACTTTTGTGTGATTTTTTTAAATACGTGTTTTCTGTGGAATTATCTACCACATAAAATGAGACCCAGGTGTACAATCACATTAAAAATTTTAAGATGAAATGTAAATATAAAAATAAAAAAAAATATTATTAATAAGGTTGATTCTTCTAATAAAAAAATTTGGATATCAATACCATATATTTTGAATGAACAAGCAAATTTCATAAGGAAAATTTATAAAGATATATGTGACATTGCATTTTATGCATCTTCTACATTAAATAAATTAATAAATAACTCTAAAAATAAAACCTCATTTGTAAATAAAAATTGCATCATTTATAAATGGATATGTAGGTGTGGTAGCAAATATATAGGGGAATTGAGATGTACATTGGAGAAAAGAACTAAAGAGCACTTGCTGTTATTAAAAAGGGTTCAAAATACAAAATAAAATTGCAAAGGTAATAATAGCATATCAGCTTCTATTTTTTATGACCATAATAAATCATATATAAATGGTTGTATTTCAATTATAATAATGTAAAAATATTGCAAAATGAAAGAAATAATAAAAAAAATAAAGGAAGCTATGCTAATATATAAATACGAGCAAGACATAATCAATCAGCAGGCAGCAAACATTAAGATCAAGGAATTATGGGAAGGTTAACCTTTCAATGTATTAGTTGACAAATAGGATAGCCGAAAGTACTCCTAAGTGATGATTATATTTTTGTATTTTTCAAAAATGTTGATTACCATATTTACTAATATATATATACTCAAAATGGCAAATGATTTAAAATACTTTCTGCAATATTTTGAATGAATAAAACTTGACATTTACAGTTTAGATATATATTACAGTAAGTAATAAATATGTCATTTAAAATTGAATTTATATAAAGACAGATTGCATAACAAAAAGGGAATTGCAAAGTATTTGAATACTCCAAAATAAAAAAAATAATAGATAAAAACTGTTTTATAGTAAATGCTTTCATTTATCGTGGACTACAAACGAACAAATAATTATTTTTTCAATCGCACTTGGGATTTTTAGATTGAACTGAAAATAAAAGTATGGGAAGTCCAGACATTAATTAACTCCATCCCTATGTAGCCCACCTCACACTTTTATTCAATCTAAAAACCTCAATTGTAGTTGAAGAAACAATTATTTTTTAGGTTTTTAATGCATCATAAATAAAAGAATTTACTATAAAATATTTGTTTTCTCTATTATGTCATCATTAGAAAAAGAAAGAAAGTAGCAATCATGGAACTGCAATATTTACAGTCTTTTGTAATGTATTACTATATAAAATAATTTGACAGTCGTGTTTTATTTTTGAAATATTTTATTTTTTTCTTGGCTTTTGCTGCATTTTTAAAAAAGTTTTTAAAATAATTAGTGACTGTGAAATATGTCAAATATTTTGTTATAGGATAGTTTGATCACTGAACATTTGGGATTACAATATAAATAAGATCCTGCAATTACTTATAGAAATAGATTACTCATATTTACTTTTAAAAACCATTTACAAAAATGTGAGTTTAAGAATTGTTGATGTTTTCAACTATGACTTAATTTAAAAAACTTGCGATGATAATGATTTATTCAAGGATTAAAAAAGAAAGATGATAAGTAAAATACATTTCAAATAAAATTTAAAAAATGAATAATTATCCGATAAAAATGAAATGCTTTTAAAAATAATTACTATCTGCTTTGTTTATAAAAATAATTATAATATTTACGCTCATCCTCCTATTCGTGCACATAAAAAATCTCTTTTTATCAAACAAAATAAAGTCCAGTAGCTGAATCTTTATGAAAAATTAATGCCACAAAATTATTATCATCATCATTATATATTTTTTTAATATAAGAGATAATAAAGCTTAAATTTAGAACAAATTAAGCAACAATCGAAATCTCCTAAGCTGTGTTGATCAAGGATTACATTACTTGCCCTTCTGGTAGAAAACGTTATTAATATAAAGATATACAAGTGATTAACAAGCTTGTTTGTGTAAGATTTTATTTATTAAATTTGTATTAAAATATGAAACATTGCCTTTATAAAAGCAGAGCAATAATGGTTATTTTCTCTTTAGATTGAATTACATATTTAACACTAAAATTAAAGTCTAAGTGTTATTGTTCCATTCAGTTTTTCCAAAGAATAAACCCCAAACTGGAATCAACCTTAAAACTGTCATGGTGTTGAAAGCTGAATACTTTATAACATCAATGCATTAATTTTATTATATAGTTATTGTTTATCTTTATTTTAATCTTATTTTATCAAGTACAACCTATAAAATGCTGTCATCTTCTAAATATTTACATAAACAATATCCCTCAGAATAACTCCAAAATACCCTCCCCCCATTAATATCCATTATTTATTTTTTTAAAAAAATATATTTAAAACATACAGTTTAAAGCATCGCATTTTCATTTATCTATTAATGAAACCAAAATACCCTCCCCCCATTAATATCCATTATTTACTTTTCAGTATTTATTAAAACTTTGAATCGCATATTGCAATCATTAGATGGAAGTTAGTTATCGTCTGTAACTAGATTACAATTTTGAAATATGTATGTTGAATGAATAATAGAGGATATAGCATATTAGAATAATTTTTATGACTTATTTTCCATCACAATAACTAGATGTAAATAGATAAATGCTATTTCTATTTTAACATCAAAATAATACATTATGTAATAACTTTATTAAATTTGAAAAATATAAATATTATAACTTTTAATATGAAACATATAAATGAGCTATGAGTAAATTAAACTATCAGTAAACCCTAAATAGCTCAGTAAATGGTATGTTTATATATGATCAAAGCTAAAGTGTAGGTAGACTCATTTATGTTCAGTAATAGTTTAGTTTGCTTATAGCCCGCTAGGGCCTTTCAATGTATCTTCTTATTTCATCTAAAGTTGAAAAAGTATTTTAAGAAGTTAATAAGATCACATTAGAATTTCATAGTCACTGAAATAAAAAATTGAATAACTATAAAGTTATATTTATATTCTTCTTCATATCAAAAAGGATTCTTTCCAGGTATCAAAAAATTATTTTCCTTCAATTTAGCAATATATCTTAATTAAAACTACATATTCTATATAATAAATTATCCAATCAGGTTATTATTTTATTTGCAAATAAACCACGTTCGGGTAGCCGATTTCAAAGAGAAAAAAATTTAACGTGTTTCTGAAATGTAATCTTATAATAATGATCTGTGAAACTTGTCACCGATTTATTTTCTTCTGAAATTATTGAAGGTATGATTATGTTATGACGGGTTGAAAAAGAATTGATAATATTTAATAGATCTATCTATTAATAACTGAAACATACAGACTTATTATATACCTGTGTCTATATATGCAATATATATGGTATATGAGCACAGACTTTCACACGACCCTCCATTCTCCATACCATCTCATAACACTGATACACTTTTCAACATATATGTGTTCAAGCGTATCAGTGTTATGAGATGGTGTGGAGAGTGGTGGGTCGTGTGAAAGTCTGTGCTCATATACCCTATATATTATATATATTAAAATAATTTTGTTTTAGTGTGTAGGATTATTAATGTACACTTCGCATTAAGTGAAGAATATCTTCACTCATTTTAATCACTGGTAGGTAAATTATAAAGCATTTTTGAAGTCTATTTAACACTGTAAAGATGTCCTTTTGGTGAGTGGTGGCAAACATTTTTATATTTGTGACTTTCTTGTTGGGACATAAATTATTTGTTTTTATCATGCTTAAATTATAAGTATGTGTATGTAAAAATATTCCTAATAAAATTCATATTTCCTATTATTTTAATATTAAGCATATATGATTGGAAATTAAATTTCTAAAATAAATCGCATACTTGCAAAAAAAAGATACCTACAAAAACAATTTATTTTCTTGTGATTTTTATCTATTCTTAAGAATTAAGTGCTTTCAAAAAAAAAACTTAACATTGTTACATTGTCCAAGACGAGAAAATTTCTTAAAAATTTCGCCAGCTCATGAGCAGTCGCGAGGTCAACTTGTGCACCACTGTTTTTAGGTAAATTAAAACATTTTAAAAATAGTAATTTACAATTAAAATCCTAGGAAATTATTTTCTTTTAACATATCTTAATTAAATAAATTATGCAATCATGTTATTATTTTATTTCCATTTTTTTTTTATGTAGAAACTTTTTTCCGAATCAAGTTTGTAAATTATTTGTTTAAAATTAATAGCACATTAATTATACCAATGATTAAAACTACAACTTTTAATGGGTTTTTTTTTTAAATTATAAAACATTAATAACAACAAATATTTGTCAAACTAAATCGTAAATGCCATAGTATTAAATTTGCATAAAATTTTTCACTTTGTGACTTTTTTTTAAATCAAAAATTACCATCTGAAAATGTTGAAATGGATATGTACATTTTATAATACTTACCAAAAGGAGAGATTTTTGGTGGTTGCATTATCGGTGGTAGGATAGCTTATCTAAAATATTTTACTACAAGCAACAGAGAGAATAGAATTAGCCCTCCGTTGGCGGTAATCAGTTATGAAGACATAAAAGATGAAATAACTCATGGAAGTAGGGGTGAATTTGTAACAAAATGAAGGAAATTTAAAAATCGTCCTTTTTATATAATTTCAAAGATGACTTGTAGAACGTCACCCGCATTGATATCCAAAGCAACCCATAACCCAGCCTTTAAATCCTAAGCTATTCATTTCGAAGTAGATAGTATTTTGTAACTTAAGTAGAAATATATTTCAAAGTATGATTTTATTGCCCCTAAAACTGAATTGTGAAGTTAATATTTTTACTCTATGTAAAATTCAAAAATTTCAGATTAAAACTTTACCAAATAAATTTAATTGGAATTGTCAATTTGATTAAATAGAAACCCCCTCCCCCAACTATAAAACATAATTTTAAAAGTAGAATGCTTGAACGATAACTAATTTGACAAAGTATGACAATAATAGCTACTTTCTATATGCTCTTAATAAACGATTTAAAGAGATTTTTTTAACTTGTGGTTGCCTTAAATTTAAAAAAAAAAAAACTTTTTTATCTCACAATTCAACGAGTATCTTTTTTATAAAAAATATCATGATATAACTGAATTGGGATTTCGCTCTAATTTATTATTGCTACTATTATTATGATGATGATGTTTCAAAAGGCACTTTATTAACTCAAGAAAAATTTTACATTGAAGTTGCATTTTCTAAATTCTTTGTTTTTTTTACATGGCAATGTCTAGATTTTGGATACATAGTTTTATATAAGAGCGTATACATCAAAGAAAACTGTTTCAATACTAAAAAATGTCACATTGGTTACAACCATGTTTGCATGTTCATTTTACATACTGATCAACAAGTTTCAATGACAAAAGTTTAATATATTGAACTATGTTTGTGGTCTCTAGTCCAAATTCTGTTTTATTGTTTTCATGATTTTGATATTCTTGTTATCCTATCAATTCATTGTTACCTGATTTAAATTCATATGATTGCTATAGATGTTTATCCAAAAATTATCCATAGATTTAAAACATGTTCATTTATGTGAACCACTTTATGTGTATAAAACCTGTCTACTGTTTGAACTAGCCATACTGTTGGGTGTATATATATACACATTTTTAAATGAATTAAAGTTTTATTGGGATCATGCTATTAAAATCAGTGTTAATTATTTGCAACTCTTGCTCTGTCTACGTAACTTCTGGAGGCTCAAGGTTATTACTGCTATCGAGATATAACACATTAATTTCCATTTGATTTATTTTTTAAAATTTTTGACTCTGCATTAAGGTTGGATTGCTTTTTATATTTCTTGATTTGTATTGTAATTTAGTAATATCTGCATATGTATTTTCTGGGTTTCTTGTGTTTTGTACGTTGTTAATTATTTTGGCGCTATTTATAGCGTTATCTTTGTTTTCTGACGCCATGCTGCTGTTGTAATTTGGAATTTGAATTTCTAATAAGTTTAACTTTTATGCTTATTTTTCTGGTGTAAACATCCTTGTGTTAGCTGGAACTATTGTTCTCTTGATTCTAGACGTTTTTTGAACAAGTTTCTGTTTTGTTTTCAGTATTTTCTATATATTTACATTTGGATTTTGGTTTGATGTGCTGCTTCCGTTGCATAACAGGACTGCATATATTATTATTATTATTATTATTATTATTATTATTATTATTTGGTTGATTGTAAAATGAGTGTTATCATGAATGGAGACTTTAACATTCCTGTGTTATTCAGTAATGCTTCTAATGTTTTTTGACTATGATTCAAGGCATATAGGATGTTATAGTTTTTTAATTTTTTGAATTTAAAGTAACACAATTTTTATCTAAATTCTCCTAATCGAATTCTTGATAAAGTTTTAAGTAACTTACCTGGAATGTTTTTTTGTTTCATCTCCGAATATTTTTATTGATTTACATCACTGACCTATTGAATTGTTTGTTAATATGGTCTTTTCTCTAAATATTAAAAGATTATGCAAAAAACGGGATTATTTTGATGTGTGTAAGGCAATTTCTAATTTGGATTGGAGCTCATTATATTCCTCATCAGCCATTAATTATAATATGGATTTATTTAATCAACTATTTAATGATTTGATTGATTTTTATAAAAAAACGTTTCTCACAGATTATTTTTTTCTTCACTTTCAGGTACACTTAAGAATATTATTAGAAGAAAATCTTATCATCATAAAACTTATAATTTATTGTTTTACAATAATTTTATTAATTATAGAAGATTGATTAAAACTTTTTAGAAAATTGATTATCAAAAATATATTTAAAGTATTTTCATTTTTTGCTAAAAATTCTGGTATTAATAAAAGAAAGTTCCAATGACTATAACTTCTCTTTAAGTGCTAATAACTTTTCAATTCGCTTTGAACGAATTATTTGGAAATTTTTAATTGTTTTCTGAGTATAGATCGTCTAATAAGTGTTTTAATGACAATATTTCTATTGATTGTTTTTACAATAATGATATTATATCTACTATCAAAGAATTGAAATTACATCCAAGTTTAAGTTATGATAATATATCTTCATTTATTCATAAAGATGTGAAAATGCATTACTACTTTCCTGTATCATTTGTAATTGTTCCATTAAAAATTGTATTTTTCCCAACAATAAACTTGCAAAAGTTAAATCTATTTTTAAAAAAGGATTCAAGAGATAATTATAATAATTACATATCTATTTTAGTGCTTCATACAATTGCCTGAATATATGACAGGGGTATTTATAAAAAAATATTAAATACATAAATGAAGTTTTAGCTTTGGTGCAACATGGATTTTTTACCCAATAGATTAACTGAAACTAATCTTCTAACAATAACGATTATATTCATAATGCCTTTGAAAATCAATGCCATCTACTTTGATCTATCCAAAACATTTGTTAACATGGACCAATCTATATTGCTTTATAAAATGTACAAATTGGAGTTTTTTTTCTAAATTGATTACATGGTTTGGATTTTTTATTATCAAAGAATTGGCTTATATGAAATTTAATAACAAGTTTTCTAATTCATACTAATGCAATCTAGGAGTTTCTCAAGGCAGTATTATTGTGCTATTATTATTTAAGATTTATGTAGATGATACAGGAGAAAATTGGAAATTTGCACAACTTTTGTGTTATGCAGATGATTATTAACTCAGTTACTGAATGCATGCTTTTACAAAAAAATATTAACAATTTTGTGAAATGTTGTAAAAATAATAATATGGATATTAATATGGATACATGTTCAACTGTTTATTTTTTCCAAAAAATCTAATATATTAAACTGACATTATTATATTGAAAGTCATAAAATAAATTTGGTTGATGTCTACAAAGACTTTGGCATTATTTTTGCTAGAAATACATCATTTCACTATCATATTGAACTATGGTAAATAAAGCATTTAAAATTATGGGTGTGAATTTAAAGCATGGTAGAAGATTTACTATCTCTGCAAAACATAGATTGTTTCTCTCTTTCATTCTATCTCTTTTGGAATATGGATAAGTTTCAAAAGTGAAATTATTAGAATTCAATTAGTCTATGATAATTTTTTTAATAAATTATTAAGTTACATAACCATTATCCATTTTTACCTTTTAGAAGAAAAATCAGAGATTTTAAATTTTTATATAACCTTCTCACTCAGAAAATTATTTAAACAAACAAAATTTCAAATATTACAATTTATAATTCTTTACATAAAATATTTATATCTAATTTATTTTACAGTCACTGTAACACATTAAAATATTCATCTTTGTTTTCTTTGCCTATACTTAAAATCAAGATTTTATAAAAAAAATTTTTTTCTTTTTTTCATAGCACCAACCGGGAAAGGCCACCCCCTTTTTTCAAGGCAGCTGTGCTGACCTTTTGGCTGACAATGCTTGAATAATGAAGATATTTTTGTATTAGATATTTAAAAAAATTATTACTATTCTTACAAGAAAATATGGTATATAGATATATTCAAAATTTGATATTTATACTTGCTTATTTATATTACTGTATATCAATTAAGGTGCAATTTGGTAATTAGGCTTAATGTTTGAATTTTGTATGGTAAATAAAGTGAATTGAATTGAAATAATAATAATAATAATAGTAATAACAACCACAACAATAACAGCAGCAGCAGCAGCAGCAACAACAACAACAACAACAACAACAACAACAATAATAATAATAATAATAATAATAATAATAATAATAATAATAATAATAATAATAATAATAATAATAATAATAATAATAATAATAATAATAATAATAATAATAATAATAATAATAATAATAATAATAATAATAATAATAATAATAATAATAATAATAATAATAATAATTATTATTATTATTATTATTATTATTATTATTATTATTATTATTTAATTTTAATTTAATTTAGTACATTTAACATATTTTACATTAAAACAAAAATGCACAGCTAATCTAGTTCACAAAGCATTTGCAGAGTTTTTTTGCACAGTAGTTCTAAATGTTCTATCATCTGTTTCAAATATATTAACAGCATTAAAGTATTTATTGTACAATCTAGGTAATCTTACTAATACTGAATTATTTAATGGTTCACTTTTAAATTTTGGAATATTATACTTATTTTTTGATCTCATATCCTTTATCTTTACCTTAAATGATAATGTTGTTTGGCAACTTCTCACATCCATTATACCTGATGTAAATTTTTTAAAATACTTCATATCAGTATAGATTCATCTTTTGTAGAGTGCATTGTTGTCACATATTATTTCTGATTTAATGTATCTGAAAATTTTTTTATAAACCTTTTCCAGTGCTAATCTATTATTTAATTTACACGAGTTCCAGATCAAAGATTCATAATTTAAAATAGGTAAAACCAATGTATGAAACAAATACACACATGTATTTTTCCTAAACATTTTACAGTTTCTGAGAATTAAACCCATTATTTTATAACTTTTTGTAATAATATTTTGAATATTATTTTTAAATGTTCCATTATCATTAAAAATAATACCTAAATCTTTATGATCTTTTCTTGAAATACTTTTTGAGTTTAGTGTATAATTAAACAGACTTGTAGATGATTTTTTAGAAAATGATATAACACAACATTTTTCAATGTTAATTTTCATATAGTTTCCCACACAACAATCCTGAAATTTTTTGATATCAGACTACAAAATCTTCTGATCATCAAAATTCTTAATAGTTTTATACAGGTTAATATCATCTGCAAAGCAGAGAATGTCAGAACCACTTACACACTGCTCTATATCCAAAGAATAAACTGAAAAAAGCAGTGATCCAAGTATACTTCCTTGAGTATACAAAATTAGGTCTATTTGAGACAAAAGATGCAAACCACTGTAAAAGTTTACAACTAAAACCAATCGTGTGCAACTTACTAATCAATCTAGAGTGATCTGGTCAAATGCTTTGCTTGAATCAAAATAAATCATATCTAACTGTAATCTGTTATCAATTGCATTTGCAATAGCATCTTGAATATGTATCAAATTATTCTCACAGATCTACCTGGGATAAAACCATATTGTGTTTTAGATAAAGATTTACATACTTTATCTATTATCTTATTATATACACATTTTTCAAAGATTTTTCCAGCTATACATAATAATGAAATAGGTCTATAATTACTAACATCATTTGATTTGACTTTTGGTATTGGTATAACTTTTGAAACTTTCCAAGAAACAGGAAAAATATCCTGCTGTAAAGAGATATTAAAAATATAACAAAGCACTGGATCTAGTGGTTCAGCACATTCTTTCTAAATAAAAACAGGTTGCATATCATATCCAAAACTTCTTTTATTTTTAAGCTGTTTTATTGCTAATAAAATGTCATTATAATTTAATGAGTCAATAACTATCAAATCATTACTTTTAAAAGCATATTTAACTGTATATGATTTAGATGGCACACTCCCATTGTCAATTGACATTTTATTTTTTACACCAGAATGTTTTATAATAAATGACCAAAAGTAATTTGAATTGCACTTTATGTTGTCCTCTAGTTTCTCAATATATCTTTTGAAATCAATTTTTTCTATGATTTTAAATGATCTTCTAAAATTTATAAAGTTATAACATATTATTGATTCTGATTTCTTAAACAACTTATGATGCTTATGTTTCCTTTTGTATATATAAATCAATTTTTAGAGAACCAAGGAGGTTATTTTTTAGATGATTCATAGCATAATGGTATTCTATTATTTAAAATGTTTTGCATGATTTTTTGAAACCGATGTACTGCCTCATTTACATTTGGGGAACAATATATTTAGTCCCAATCAGCATACTTCATGTCACAATATAAATTATAATAATCACCAAGTTTATAATTTCTATTTGAAGTTATCATACCCTTATTTAATGATATGTGTTTGACATAAACAAAAAACTCAATTGCTGGATGATGAAAGTCCTCCTTCAATGCTGCTGCTTCTGCTACGACAATCAACTGAAATAGATTCTTGATATTATATGTGATCTTAATCCTTTTCTGTTTTATTTTTTATAAAAATACATTTGTTGTTACTATTTTGTATTTGTAAACTCTATATTTGTGTTAATATAAATACACATGTATAAATTAAATATAAACTATAATATATATAATCACCATCTCAAACGAATGACAAATTTTAACAATTTACTCAAGCACTTTCAAAGGTCTATGCCTTCATTTTCAAGAAGAAAATATGCAAATTAAGTCTTAGACCATTGAAAGCGCTTGAGTAAATTGATAAAATTTGTCATTCGTTTGAGACTGTGATTATATATATTATAGTTTATATTTAATTTATATGTGTGTATTTATTTATATTAACACAAATATAGAGTTTACAAATACTTTCCTATCACATAGTTGAATGTTTAAATATTTTGTATTTGTGGAATTTCTTATTGATAACTATATAAATGTGTCATGTTTTTTAATAATAATAAAATATTATTTGCAAGTTGAATTAAATTTAGAATAAAATAAGTTCATATTTAAATATTTTAAATTAAAATATATATTTGCTATATGGCAATACATAATGTCTGGAAGCTTCTAACTGGCCTTCCTCTTTGAAAATATATTAAAAAGTGGAAGAATCAATTGACCCTCCTTGATAAATATATGAAATTTTTATTGATAATAGTTCTTGTCAGAGTAGCCCAGATGCTTAGGATGCCTTAAAATTCAATGTTCAAGAATCTAAAGGGATAAGTTTAATTTATATTGTACCAATATTGAATATTGGCACATTTAATTTTATCTAAAAAAAATTATTAAAATAATAAATAAGTTATAAAAATCTGAAAGGTTGCTTTAAGTAAACAAAATCAGTTTGCTGTCAAAAGTAAAATTAAAAAGTCAGAGTTTTAAAATAAAAAAATAATCTTTCGTCAAAGAAAAAGTAAGAGTCAAATAGTTTTCTATCATTAGTTTGAAATAAAAGATACAATTTATTAATTAGAAGGAGAGAGGGGTCTTTCGTTAGAAAAATAAACTAAAAGTTTTATAAAAGGAAGCAGAGTTTATTGTTATTAGTCAAAATATAATTTAAAGTTTAAAAAATATAAATCTCTTTTCATTTGAATTAAAGAAAAAAGGATCTTAAAACTAGTTATATATGTATGTATATATGTGTGATGGTAAATAAATAAAAAATGTATGCGTAATAAATATTAAAATGAAATAAAAGAAGATTATCATTAAAATCACGGCAATGGCTATTAATTAAAAATATAAAACAACACATTTTGCATGGCTATTATTAATTAAACGATCTTCCAAAACACGTCAAAGGATTATCAATGGAATTTCGACAACAGATATTGCCATAGGATATTACAAGGACAACACTTCACAGGGATAAATAGTAAATTTTTATCAGATAATCAGTTCAATTCAGAAATTAATTGAGTCAGTTAAGTCAAGAGAGGACAATCAGTTGATTTAACTGTATCGAGAACCAAAATGCAGTGCTGAGCAGCTTTGGGGAACACATGTCTTTCTCCAGCCTTAGTCAAATAAGATCAGCAATATCTGCCCGTGAAATGATGTCAGCGAAACATCTTAGAAAATCTCCATCAGTATCTAATTGTCTCTAATAGTAATAATCATGAATAATAAGGAAACTCATCAAAGAAATGTCCCAGCCAGCTGGAAGAAGCAGCAAATAAGAAGAAAACAAAGTTCTAAATCTACATTCAAAATCCTAGGTAAAACATTTGCTTATTTTTTATTTATACCATAATAACCATTGCATTAATTTGTAAAGCATCCAGAGACAAGTAATTTGAACTCTATAATCATGCATAAAATGAACTATTGATGTGCATGTTTGTGAATGCTATATGATTTTATAAACGTCAAATATTATTTATGCTTTTCATAAGATATATATTATAGTATGTTAATTTAAAATGTGTGTGTGTTATATTAGTTAAAAAAAATTATAAAAGATGTTTAAATTTAGTAAATTAATGTTAGTTAATAAATTGTCTTTAAAATTAAACTCTATTTGTTGGTCAATTCTTTTTATCAATTTTTTTACAAATCTTTATCAATTCTTTCCACCACTAATTATGTATAATCTATTAGTGATTACAAACAACTGAGCTAGTCATGGATATTTAGGCGTTGAGTTAGTGGCCACTGCTCAAAGCGCATTATTTATTCATTCTTGGATAATTAACTGGCACCCGTGTTTATACACAAACAAAAAAAAGTGCTTTGAATGTGGTGTTGAACTCAACAGCTGAGAAGAAGCTATGTTCTGGAAATGTAACACTAGTTATATATTTTATAGCTATTGTTTGGGCATACATACTTTAAGAAGCTGGTGTTTTGATCGTTCCATATTCAAACCCGGTACAAATAGCTATACACAAATTGGGGCTGGACCTAAGAAACAATAGTAACTAAATACTTTGTTTCTTGTTTAAAAAAATTTTATACAAAAGCTGAATTATGTATGTGAAAGTGTTTTAATTTTAAAAAAAAAAGAATTGACCAAAAACTTTTTTTTCTTTAAATGAAAAGAGATTTTGACATTTATGCTATGAAATCAGAGACAAATGGGTATTATGGGCAGAGCTGAAGCATTAAGATTGGGTAGAAAAATGGCAAAGAGACTGGAGTTAGTGTGTGTTTCCATTTTAGTAAAAAAATAAATAAATAAGTGGTATAGTAATTTTAGTTTAACATAAGCGCTAGTTTGAAATAAAAAATAAAATATATGGTTTCAAAATGGGAAAAGATATAGAGCTGGAGGAATTAATAAAAAGAGTAGAGGCGTTTGAAAGGGAACATGAGAATGGAAAAACATGCATGCACATGCATAAAATGGAGGCAGTAAATCAGCTGCTAAAAATAAAAGCATTCTCAGGGAACATAGGGGACAATCCGAGTGATCACTTAGAGAGCTTGTAATGTTATTGCACCTTGAATAGTTTAAGCGAGGGAGCAAGAATTGCCTTAGCTTGCAGTCACATACAGGGAGAAGCTCAGCTCTAGTGGAATTCATTACGTGTAAAACTGACAACATTCAGTTAATACAAGTGTTAGTTGTTGTCAAACTATTGGGGGGAGGAGCTACAGGAAAAAGTTAAGTTTCAAGTAGAGCAGGACAGGTGGCAGATGGGCAAGTTATTTAGTACATTTTTTCATAGACAAGTAGCGAAATTGAGATCAATCAAGCATACAAATTATCGGAGTAGCATATTATGCATATAGTTAGATATGGTTTACCTAGGAATGTGGAACAAATAATGATTGGCAAGCAAACAGTAGAGCAGATGGCTGAAATACTAATGGCATTGGACAACAATAGGGGGATGGTGGATGGTCAGGATGACGATGGAAATGCAGAAGTTGATTGTACACAAGTAGCAAATCTGGTATGCAGTGGAGAAGAGAGCATGCCCATAATGGCACATCAGAGCTGTCAAAGATAGAGATAAAGGTAGGGGGGATTGCAACTAGTGCATTGTTTGATTCGGGTAGTCAGATATTGGTAATGTCACAGAAAATGTTTAATAAAATAAGTGACATTGACCCGGAAATTAAAATATTGCCATTAAAACAGTATATGTTTTGTTGGCTAATGGTAAGAAGATGAAGTTGGCATCCACACAGGCATGGGTGAAATTACACATGACAGAGGGAGAATATATACACGTGCTGTTGATTTTAAAGGGACTGATTTACAAGGTCATATTGTACTGGTCGAAACCCACCACCACCGCAAGTCAAATCGGATTTAAACTCAGCTGAACCAAAACTGAATTCAAACCCAACTCAACAGCTCAGATAGCAGAAATCGACATCCCAGTGCTATGCGCCAAGAACTAGCTCAATGGTTGGTGAGGACTAGAGACTCCTGAGTAACACTAATATCTGAGAATTTATATACTTTGAATAATTTTATAAATCGAATCATATGTATGTTCGGGTTGCCAACACAGACAGCGAGTATTAACATTTAAATAATTATAAAAAGAATGATGAACTAAGAAACCAAGTATGTTAGAAAATATTTAATAATAATAATAATTTGTTTTGTTCACTAAAATATAGATTGCATTAGTTACCTCTAGTCTTTAAAAGAATTTATAAATATAATAAGAGTGGCGGTCCTTATCATATGCCAACAAGTATTACACAACATGGGATTCTATGTCTATGCCCCCAACGAGAAATATAAAGGCAGATAAAGGTATTCATTAAGAACGGAAATGATTGTTCTAATTTTATTACGGTGGAATGTGAGATTTATTTTCACATTCGGAAATCTATTCATGAAGAGCAAGATACGTATTTTAGGGCATAACTTTAATCTTGATTTGAAACTTATTGAATTAATAAATATATTTGAGAATTTGTTCGACTTTAATTTAAATCACTTCATCACGAATTACGAGCATGGAGCGGGTTTTACCGGAACAAAAATGCAACGGTACTGGCAGCTTACGAGGCAGAGAGTAAAATTGAAATACGATCGCTAGTCGATGATCGAAGTCCTATGGCGGCTTGCATCTAACAAGTCTTACGCCCTTTGACTAATGAATAGGAAAGGAAGTACTTTCTTCCTTGAGAAATTTAAATAAGAGAATATGATCACCGACCAGCCTAATGGAGCGGAAGATGGCCCTACGTCAGCAACGTTTGATGATGATGACTTGATAGTCATCGTTGAAAAATAAAACCCATGTAGAATGCTCTACGTGATGACTTGACCAATTAATTAAAGTCAAACGAGCTTTTATCGAACTATTTTAAAACATTTATAAACTATATTAATTATGCCCTAATATCGTGCCCTTCCTGAATATTAATATAAAATAACAAAAGTGGAATTAAAATACATTTAACCCTTTATCGACCCTTTTTGCAATAAAAACATTTAAGGTTATATTCGAATAAATATATATATTAGTGGAACAAGAAATCAATATTTTAACATTTTGTGAGTATATAAACACTTGTAACTTAGGAGCTGGGGACATAGGTGAAAAACGGAGCTAATAATTTATTATTAGCCAATTATAAAAATAGTAAACATGTAATATTTTCTTTCGACTCGATGATTAATAGAACTTATAAATTTAGTTCTAATGGGCGAGAATAACTATTTAAAATTTATATTATCTTATTTGCGTGAGGCAAATGGAACAAAGGAGCTCATCGAGTTGAAAGATTATTGGCATATAATTTTAAATAAACGACATTAATAAAGCATACAAATATATATATTAAATGAACCGCCAGGTAAGAAAAGAAAAGTTTAAAGACTAGAGATTGAAAGAATTACAATATAAATTTATAGTAGCATTTTATAAAGATTTTTACATTAAAGAATAAAGGAGCTCTTAATAAGGAGTGTAAAATAAAGTTCGAACTGGCCAGAAAGTTTAACGTTCATTAGAGAAATATATTACCCTTCCGTGCTTGTCCTTAAGTTACTCCTCCAAGTTGTTGAAAACGTAGGCACCATTGATTGATTATTGGAACAGCATTTTAGTAGCCTCCATAATTTTAGCAGAATGATCGGTCCGGAAAAAGGTTCAGCAGCTCCATTGAAGATTTCTCGGGACTTTAGGAACCATAGCCAGATTCCTGATGTTCTAGCCCTCTATCATGATGAAATACAATTTTTATATGCACAGAGTTCACTGCACTACTCTACAACAAAGCTAGCCTTTTTTTCCTGACTTTTCAGGGCTATATATCCTGTTCACTGATGCCTCCGGCTAGCGCTCATTTTATTATCAATGTGTTTTTTTATAATTAGTTGTTTTCAAATACATTCCCTCGATAAGGCTTTCAAACTAATTAGCTTGAATTCCTTCTCTAATTGAAAATGAATTCTTAAAATCTGAAATGATTTTAATTAGAAATTGAATTCTTATCTTTTTTAATTAATAAAACTTTACTGTTGTTTTTGAGAATTTGAAAGCCTATGGAAGGAATGTAGCTTTTAATCACAAAACTTTACAAATTATTTAAAGGTGAAAAAAACAAGTATTCCCGACGCAATGAAACTTTCGAACAATTATATATATTTAATACTTACAAATATATATATACACAATCCACGCAATTTAATATATATAAATTCATGAATATTTTATCATGAATTTATTTAGAGAATTGATCAAATTTAAACTAAACTAATTAATTTTACTACGCATTTGAAATAAGTTATTCATTATGGAAATTAGCGTGGATTGAACGTATAAAGCCCCATTGCATCGGAAATTTAAGGTTAGTATTAGGGTAAATAACATGAAGCTAGGATCGAACTCAGATCCGACTGCTTCATTTCTTTTCACTTCAAAAAAAAAACAATGAAAAAAAAATGACTTTACTTACGCAGGATATAGTTGCATAAGTGTATAGACTCTGGGAGAACAGCATGAGCGTGAATAATATAACCTGCCCAAGCTACAAAAATTATACATGTCTCACTGCGATCAATTTTTTTGAATATTCCGCTTATAACAAGTTAAAAAAAATCGGTCCGTTTATTAAGTCTCATTTTCCCATGGTCATGTCAGTTGGTCTTCTGTATATATATCTGTCTCTACAGTTTATCTTACTGTTTCCCTGGATCAGGTGGTACATGGTTATGTTTTTGGCTGCCCAATCGTTGTGGCTCGACTTAATAAACCCCACACATGCCCTGGAGATAGTAATTTTGTTTTAGTTACTCAGATCTCAATAAATTAAATGTTTAAAGTGATATTTTTGTAGAATGTTATATATATTTGAAAAAGTTATGCGATTTATAATGCATAACTGGAATGATTTAATAAATTAAAATATCACTTTCTAATTCTCTTCTTTATAGTTAAATGTATTCAAGATTTTTTTTTTAAATGCAAAAGACTGTTAGAACAATTATGTAAGTATATGTGTAATTAGTTATACGTGTACTATATATCCATATATATATATTGTGCCGGTCAAAATATGGTTATCCATCTAACATGAGCTGGAACTCACAAAATGTACTTCAAACCCAGTCAAGCCCAAGATTTAGGTCAGGAACCAGCCTGGATTCGAACCCACTCTCTAAGTCCCAAATCAAACACCTAATGAGTAACATAATAGTTATGGCTCATGAGAATTAATCTTAATTCGGCCGACTAGCAAAGCTGAGAAGACAATGAGACATCTATTAATTATGATTATATTAAAATATACATAAGTATGGCAGTAATATATGTGGAAGAAGTGGAGGAAAAGGAATTCGAACTACTCAAATAAGTTAAACAATAAAAGATAGTTTAATATAATGAAAATTTAGTTATATACATTTATAAATTAAGTACATTAGTGTGTGCGTGAATGAGCAAGCGATTACATAGTGTCATTCACGCTGTTAGTTCTCATATGCTCTTTATTAGCTAAATAATATATTACAAATAAACACGCATCTTTGGTGGGTCCAACATTAAGATGCCAATCAGTTAATAAAAGGAATTACATAATATTGCTATTAACGCTTTGACACATCAAAAGTTATTTAAATTTATGAGATACGTTTAATTAGAACATAACATTAGCTACAGATATTTATAGGCTTGAGCTTTTTGAAAAGAGGGATTAATATGAAGTGACGCGGTGTTAGCATAATGACCGAATATTTGCGGAATCCAATACTTTGAGGTGCTTTATCATATTATAGAACAGTCTAGCCAACTTGCCACCCCACATTTTGTAGAATCGGTTGACAAAGGGATTGCAATGGGCCGAACTTTGCCGGACTTTTCCCATGCATTGCTACGTGAGCATATATATGGTCCAGGGACATTCATCGCCCTGTTTGCGACCTGAAACGAAGAGGAGACGGCTCGGGTATTCCGACGCACGTCTTTAGATAAAGCTTAATAACATGAGTGTGTCCTATGCTAACAACGCTTTGGGGTGGACTAATAACTAGTCAAATAACTACAATTAAGCATATAACCTATAATGATAACATCAAAGATAATGGTATGATCTTATTTATTAAACATAGTTTAAAGATATTGTTAAAAAAAATATTTTTAAATACCAACGAAAGTTCTAAATCCCCTCCCCCCCTTTCATTACACTTATTTAATAAAATTCCACATACGTATAACATAGTATACAATTAAGTCGCCTTATTTTAGAATTAAATAAATAATATTTTATAAGATTTCAAAGCGTTAATTAGTTTAAGTTCTGGATTTTCAGAGTTAAACAAATCAATTTTTATATTAAAAACGAACCTAAAATGTTGATTCATAAAACAATCTGGCGAACGTATTAATTTACAATGCATTATATATATATTTAAGGGGACGTTAATAAACTTGATTCATGAAAGTTTACTTAAAGACAGAAAAGATTTTTTTAGAAAATTCAATTCGTCAGATTGTTTTAGATTGACATATTAATAAGCAAGCAGATATATAAATCAAATAATCAATAATATAAATAAATGACCCTACCAAAATTAAAGAGCATATAAGAGAGAATTAAATTTAAATAAATTATTTAAGAGCAAATTACATGTTATTTAGATATATATATAAAAAAAAAAAAAACAAAGTTAAAGAATACATAAAAAAAAAAGATCTTGAGAGATTATTTAGACTAAATTGACTATTAGGTAGCGGCTTGGAATTTACCTTTCAATTTTAAGAGTCCGATTAAAATATTGCCCGTGCACGGCAGTTGAAAATGAAAGTTCTGCAAGCTTCTATTAACATTTTTAAAGTTCTCCATTCACTTTAGGGTAGCAGAATATTATGGCCGCGGAAGACGACCCACAGAGGTCCGGAGGAGTGGTGGATTTACTGCTACATCATTTTTAAGTTTCAAGCAAAACGAAATACATTTTATAATACCTCTCTCTAAAAGTAGCTAATCTCTCACTAGTGGGTAATCTCCTCTTCAATAGTAGTTCATAACTAATAACTCAACTAATAACTCATCACTAATTGATTCAAAATTTAGTCATTTTATACTTTTTCTCTTATCAGTTGTTTTTGAAGATGCAATTGTTAGATAACGCCAAAAATAAATTCAAATCTATTTCTAGATTAGAAATAGATTTAACAACATGTTTTTAACACAAGTAAATCTTTAATCTAATTAATCCCATTTATCTTAAGTAAAATTTTAATTAAAAAAATACCTTTCCCAGCTTAAAATAACAGTGCTTCCAACCCCTAATTATTTTTAGACAATTAAACAACACCTGCATCTTCCATATTGTATTTTATATAAAAAAAATGTATAATTTATAGAAAAACAAGCAATTTGAAAAGAAAAAGCCAAAAATGACATATAATAAAATATTTACAAAAACATCAATATTTTGTTAGTAAGTTTTGCTCCTATGTATATATTTGAGCTGCAACTATAATTTTAATAAGAAGAACTAATACTTAATAAAAAGAATCAATAATAATAAATATTGAAAGTTAAATTACAAATTTAGCTGGCATCTCAAATATATACATGAAATATATATACTGACAAAAGGAGCAGGATGGGATATAGGGGTTTGAACATGGGTTAGTAGATGGAAACATGAAGCACAATCTTAAACTAAGATTGACTGCTTCAATATATATTATTCGTTTGTTTATACGCGTTCATGACAGTAAGAAAATATCGTTAGCAAAGTGGTAAGAGCAGATCAAAGCATTGGGGTAAAATAAATGAAATGAAATGTTTTTCTGTGTCAAAATTAATTAGTTTATCTCAGTCGTTATAAATAAAAATATCTAATATCGATATCATGTTAAAAGTTTTAAATTTCAAAGTATTGCTTGCTAGCATATATATTAAATGTTCGCTCCGTATTTTTAGTAGTCTCAAAGTAGGCGAAGATCTTCAAACTGGGAATTATCTGTCAAGTGGTCCGATGCAGTGTGACATTACGCTTTAATGACAATAATTTCTACAGTAACCTCAAAGCAGGTGAAGATCCTTTGTGTACACCAAGCAGCCAGATGCAGTTGGCAAAATGCTTAAATGGTTTGCATGCTTTCATGCTAGCAAGATTTAGAATAATATCTCCAATAAAAGTTCTTGTAATATTAATTTTGACATTTTTTTGGTGTTAAAGCCTCATGCTTAGTAAAAATGAAGTAGTGAACTCCTATATTTAAACTCAGGTCATGAACGCGTTAGCTGTTATTAAATAATATTACTCATCACCAATTCAATTGTTTTATTAAAGGTTAAGTCAATCATATGTGGTTTAGGGGTCAATGGGTTATATCACATGCCCTCTTGATCTCATTTTGCACACTGGCGCCCATATAAATAAAGTTGTCAGCAAATTTGATTGTCAGCACAGTAGTGGGTCAATCGCCATAATAAAAAACCAAGTGAGTTCAATACAGAATTATTTGTTCTACCTGCTAATACATAATATTTGTATATCACTGTATAGTTTTTTTTTTCAGACATGGGAGAACAGAACAGTTGAACAAAAGGAAAGTGAATAATGTTTTTTCTTATATTTAATATTTTAGAATAAAATACATGTCTCACTCAAAGAGTTACTATAAAGAGCTAATCAACAAAACGTAGGTAAACAAAAAAAAGCAGATTACATAGATTGGGGAAATAATATGCAGCAGCTAATGAAGATTGGGACAATGGACCTGTAGTCAGGGACCTAGTTAAAATTACTGAAGTAAAAAAATATTATTTAAGCATACAGAGAGTACTATAAGTTGGTTCGCAGTGTTTATTATATTGTTTATTATATTATTTTCTTATGTTCAAAAATGGGAAAGCCACTGGAAAATTCAATGACCTTTCAATACCCATTGATTCAAATCATAGATTTTTACAGTGGATGCTGGGAAGATCCTCAGCAACATATAGACAGTTTAGCCAATGCTTTTGCAATAGAAACTCTGGATAATGTTCAACAAATAATAATTGCTCATTACCATTTGAAAGCCGTGGCCGAAGACTGGTGGGGCGCGATAGAGAAGAAGCCGGACACCTTTGAACAATATTGTCACAAGCTTCTAAAAACATTCTGGAGTGAAGAGAAGCAAGAAAACTTGTTGCGTGACCTCATTAATGAACAGTTTTTAGTAAATAAGGGAAATACCTACGACCAATTTTTATTACAACAGTCAGCCAAATTTCACTCATTGTCCAGTTTTAACTTTCCAGAGTCTCGAATTGTACGTATGATAGGATAAAACATGCCACGAGAAATTCAGAAACTTATGATTGGTAGTCAGATTAGTACTATCGACGAAATGATGAATTTCTTAGAAGAAGTGGATAAACATTTTAGATCTCCAGACCCAAGTTATGGAAAAGACACTCCAGCCCCAACCATTAATCAAATGACTAATCTAATCTCTGAGAAAGATAATGAGGGACATCAGATAACTCATTTGTGTCCCATTATCAAAATAAATATAGAGGAGAGCAGAGTATCAGCCTTGATTGATTCGGGCAGTCAAGCATCCATTGTATCTGCGGCATGGATCGGAAACTTGAAAAAGAGATGCGAGATAATGCAACTCCCAACCCGTCCGATCCAAATGACCTTGGCTAATGGGAAAAAGGTGTCAAGTGAAAACCATCAAGTGTGGTTGAAGGTTGAAATCAACAAAAGGCTAGTAGGACATACCTTTCTTATTATGACAGGGCTCATATATGATGTAGTATTAGGTTCCGACTTTTTGATTCAAAACCATGGCATTATTGACTAACCTAAAGGTAGATGCTCATTTGGAAATGAAACCGTCAACTTTAAAACATCACTCCACTGAGAAGGAAACCATGAAAGTTGCCTAATCCAGCCAGTTGATCTTTCAATGATTGACAAAAAGGTTGAAGAATCCATTATTACTGAACCGGATGATACCGAACAAATGCGGGAAATCCTCAAGAAATATGCCATATTTTCTCTCCAATGCCAGGCGAGATTACAGGGTACACCCACCGAATCAGAGTGAAAGAAGAAACTTACATCCAGTCCAAAACATACCCGATTCCATTTCAGTATAAAGATGAAGTAGAAGCACAGATAAAACAAATGATCAAATGGAATATTGTCGAGCGCAGCCCTTCTCCATATAACAACCCATTGGTCGTCGTCAAAAAGAAAAATGGAAACTTGCAGCTATGCTTGGATGCCCAGAGGTTAAACAGCATCACTATACTGGAAAGAGATGCTCCCCCTCCTATCCAAGAAGTACTTGTATGATTAGCTGGGAAGACAGTATTTTCAACATTAGATTTAACCGCCAGTTACTGGCAATTGAATCTCGATCCAAGGAACTGGAAATACACTGCATTTCGGTACGGTGGCTACACGCACATTTTTAAAAGAGTTCCCTTCGTTCTTATTAATAGTGGAGCAGGCCTTATGCGCTGTTTGAGGCATGTCCTTTCTGAAGAAGTACAAAAACAGATGGTATGCTATGTTGATGACATTGTAATCATCTCAGAAGATGTGAAGGAACACTTACAACATTTGGAAAGGTTCCTGAATGAATGCAGAATGAAGAATATCACAGTGAACTTAGAAAAAAGCCGTTTTGCTATTGGGGAGATAATCTTCCTTGGTCATGTCATTAACAAACATGGTATCAAGGTACATCCAGACAAAGTTGCAGCCATAGAGAAGTTTCCAATCCCGACTACTCGGAAACAAATCCGATCATTTCTTGGACTTTGCAACTTTTATCACAAGTTCTATCCAAACTTTGCCCAGGAAACTAGGAATCTTATTGACCTCATAAAAAAAACTGAAAGTGGGAATGGACCCCACTCCATGACCAGAAACTACTAAACATAAAAGAAAACTTTCTACGGGCGGTTATGCTGCACCACCCTGATTTTAGCTGGACCTTTTACATACAAACTGACAGCAGCAAGCAAGGGCTGGGAGCTGTTTTGTTTCAAAAGGGTGATTCTGGTGAACATCAAGTGATATATTTTTGCAGTCATGCTTTAAAGGGTGCTGAAATACATTACACCACCACGTTGGGCGCCAAAAACATAACCATGTACCGGTCGAAACCCACCACCACCGCAAGTCAAATTGGATTTAAACTCAGCTGAACCAAAACTGAATTCAAACCCAACTCAACAGCTCAGCAGAAATCGATGGCACAGTGCTATGTGCCAAGAACTAGCTCAACAGTTGGTGAGGACTAGAGACTCCTGAGTAACACTAATATCTGAGAATTTATATACTTTGAATAATTTTATAAATCGAATCATATGTATGTTTGGGTTGCCAACACAGACAGCGAGTATTAACATTTAAATAATTATAAAAAGAATGATGAACTAAGAAACCAAGTATGTTAGAAAATATTTAATAATAATAATAATTTGTTTTGTTCACCAAAATATAGATTGCATTAGTTACCTCTAGTCTTTAAAAGAATTTATAAATATAATAAGAGTGATGGTCCTTATCATATGCCAACAAGTATTACACAACATGGGATTCTATGTCTATGCCCCCAATGAGAAATATAAAGGCAGATAAAGGTATTCATTAAGAACGGAAATGATTGTTCTAATTTTATTACGGTGGAATGTGAGATTTATTTTCACATTCGGAAATCTATTCATGAAGAGCAAGATACGTATTTTAGGGCATAACTTTAATCTTGATTTGAAACTTATTGAATTAATAATATATTTGAGAATTTGTTCGACTTTAATTTAAATCACTTCATCATGAATTACGAGCATGGAGCGGGTTTTACCGGAACAAAAATGCAACGGTACTGGCGACTTACGAGGCAGAGAGTAAAATTGAAATACGATTGCTAGTCGATGATCGAAGTCCTATGGCGGCTTGCATCTAACAAGTCTTACGCCCTTTGACTAATGAATAGGAAAGGAAGTACTTTCTTCCTTGAGAAATTTAAATAAGAGAATATGATCACCGACCAGCCTAACGGAGCGGAAGATTGCCCTGCATCAGCAACGTTTGATGATGATGACTTGATAGTCATCGTTGAAAAATAAAACCCATGTAGAATGCTCTACGTGATGACTTGACCAATTAATTAAAGTCAAACGAGCTTTTATCGAACTATTTTAAAACATTTATAAACTATATTAATTATGCCCTAATGTCGTGCCCTTCCTGAATATTAATATAAAATAACAAAAGTGGAATTAAAATACATTTAACCCTTTATCGACCCTTTTTGCAATAAAAACATTTAAGGTTATATTCGAATAAATATATATATTAGTGGAACAAGAAATCAATATTTTAACATTTTGTGAGTATATAAACACTTGTAACTTAGGAGCTGGGGACATAGGTGAAAAACAGAGCTAATAATTTATTATTAGCCAATTATAAAAATAGTAAACATGTAATATTTTCTTTCGACTCGATGATTAATAGAACTTATAAATTTAGTTCTAATGGGCGAGAATAACTATTTAAAATTTATATTATCTTATTTGTGTGAGGCAAATGTAACAAAGGAGCTCATCGAGTTGAAAGATTATTGGCATATAATTTTAAATAAACGACATTAATAAAGCATACAAATATATATATTAAATGAACCGCCAGGTAAGAAAAGAAAAGTTTAAAGACTAGAGATTGAAAGAATTACAATATAAATTTATAATAGCATTTTATAAAGATTTTTACATTAAAGAATAAAGGAGCTCTTAATAAGGAGTGTAAAATAAAGTTCGAACTGGCCAGAAAGTTTAACGTTCATTAGAGAAATATATTACCCTTCCGTGCTTGTCCTTGAGTTACTCCTCCAAGTTGTTGAAAATGTAGGCACCATTGATTGATTATTGGAACAGCATTTTAGTAGCCTCCATAATTTTAGCAGAATGATCGGTCCGGAAAAAGGTTCAGCAGCCCCATTGAAGATTTCTCGGGACTTTAGGAACCATAGCCAGATTCCTGATGTTCTAGCCCTCTATCATGATGAAATACAATGCACAGAGTTCACTTCACTACTCTACAACAAAGCTAGTTTTTTTCTGACTTTTCAGGGCTATATATCCTGTTCACTGATGCCTCCGGCTAGCGCTCATTTTATTATCAATGTGTTTTTTTATAATTAGTTGTTTTCAAGTACATTCCCTCGATAAGGCTTTCAAACTAATTAGCTTGAATTCCTTCTCTAATTGAAAATGAATTCTTAAAATCTGAAATGATTTTAATTAGAAATTGAATTCTTATCTTTTTTAATTAATAAAACTTTACTGTTGTTTTTGAGAATTTGAAAGCCTATGGAAAAAATGTAGCTTTTAATCACAAAACTTTACAAATTATTTAAAGGTGAAAAAAACAAGTATTCCCAATGCAATGAAACTTTCGAACAATTATATATATTTAAAACTTACAAATATATATGTACACAATCCATGCAATTTAATATATATAAATTCACGAATATTTTATCATGAATTTATTTAGAGAATTGATCAAATTTAAACTAAACTAATTAATTTTACTATGCATTTGAAATAAGTTATACATTATGGAAATTAGCGTGGATTGAACGTATAAAGCCCCATTGCATCGGAAATTTAAGGTTAGTATTAGGGTATATAACATGAAGCTAAAATCGAACTCAGATCCGACTGCTTCAATATTAGGCTCAGATTTTATATACAAAACAGGCTGTGTATTGGATTATAAATGAAGTCGGGCAGAAATAAACAACCGTTTACAGTAATGGAAATAGAGATAGGGAAAAAGGTGGATGAGTCAAGATGCATAAATGACAATCAAAGAGACCAACTGAAAAATCTATTCAATAAATATGAAAGCATATTTTCCGAGGTTCCTGGGGTAATCCAAGGGTATGAACACAGGATAAGACTTATGAAAGACCAACCATATCAAGCCCATTCATATCCTATACCTCATCAATATAGATGTGAAGTAGAAGAACAAATAGACAAAATGCTTAAATGGGGGATTATATCTAAATGTTCATCTCCTTTTAATAACCCCATCGTAACTGTAAAAAAAAAGATGGATCAATTCAGCTATGTTTGGACACACAGCAGTTAAATAAGATAACAATAGCTGATACTAATGCTCCACTGCCTATGAATGAATTGTTATTGAAATTTCAAAATAAGAAAATATTTTCGACATTTGACTTAACTGCCAGTTACTGGCAAATCAAACTTCATCCAGAGGATCGGAAAATACAGCATTTAAATATAATGGATGTGCATATAATTTTAACCAGATTCCCTTCAGGCTAAAAAAGTGGGGCAGGGCATATACAATATCTGGATCAGGTATTGTGAGATGATATTAAGAATTTAGTTATAATGTATGTGGATGACATCATGGTGGCATCGGACAGTATAGATGAGCACTTTGCACATTTAGAATTGTTGCTGGGGGAGTGTGAGAGAAAGGGGATTCGAATTAATTTAAATAATAAAATAATGACTGACGAGGTCAAGTTTTTAGGTCACATAATTACAGAAAGAGGAATATTACCTAATCCTGAAAAAATCCGAGCAATACAGGAATTTCCCACACCCTGGAATAAAAAACCTATTAAATCTTTTCTTGGACTCTGTAATTTCTATATTTATAGAAATTTTTCACTTGACATGGAGCCGTTATTGCAGTTTATTAAGAAAAGGGAAATCATGGGTGTGGAATGAACAGCATGAGTGTGGTTTTCAGAGCATAAAGGCAGGATTTTTAAATAAAGTTATGCTGTCATATCCCGATTTCGACAAACCATTCTTTGTACAAATGGACAGCAGTGGGTTTGGATTAGGGGCTATGCTATTTCAGATACATGAAAAAGGACCACACAGAGTTCTTTGTTTCATTAGCCATTTACTAAAGTGACCGGAAGTGAACTACACTGTAACCAAGAAGGAAGCCCTAGCTATTGTGTGGGCATTCAAGAAATTCAAGCAGTATTTAGTAGGCTCTGAAGTGGCAGTAATCACTGATCATAAAATCCTCAAATTTTATTAATCACAGATTCTTGAATAATAGCAGGCTAGTAAGGTGGAGCTTGTTCCTGCAAGAATTTAATTACAAAGTGGCTTACTGTCATGGCAAGGAGAATATTGTGGCAGACACTTTAAGCCAATATCTGGTAGCTCAAGAACAACACATGAGTTGCAACAGAGCATATATAGTTGCTTCCAAAATATATAAAAGAAATGGGATAGAAGACGATTTGAATAGATTAAAGGGGCAGCAAGAGGAAGATAACGATTGCAGACAAATAATGGAGTATTTACGCAATCAGCCTGTAATGAAAATGGCCAATAATCCACTGTGGAGGGATCGAAATCACTGTTGTTTAAAAAGAAAACTCTTACAGCATGTATTATGAAAAAACACGTATTATTCTTCTGGTTGCCATGAGAAAGCAAATAATTAAATATGTGCATAACCCTTACGGACATTATGGGGCAAATAAAGTGGAAGGATGGCTGAGTCATTGGTTTTACTGGCCAGGAATGAATGCCAATATTGCAGACATGATTGGTAGATGCACCATATGTACAACAACCCAGCCTGCTAACACATCAGAAGTCGAACCACTTCAACCTATATATATGCCCAATGCCCAAACAGCTTACTAGCAATAGACTTCTACAGACCTCTGCCTCCATTCAATAAAATGAAGTATCTCATGGTAACATATGATGTGTTTTTGAAGCTGGTAGCGGCATATCCAGTAGCTCAAGCTAACGCAAGACAAACTATTCGAGTTTTGGAGCAACAATACTTTAAAACTGTAGGAATTTCAGACAAAATTCTGTCGGATCATGGAACACCCTTTATATCTAGTGAATGGAAGAAATGGATGGACAGGTGTGGGATAAGACATATACTTACGTCGATTTGTAACCCTCAGTTTAATCCATGCTAACGGGTTATGAGGGAGATGGGGCATTTATTTCAGGTTTATATACAGTATGATCGCAAATGGGTGAAAGAAACATGAACAGTCAACATGATAAACTGGTCAAGAAATGAGTCTACACGATTCGAACCTGTTCGGCTACATTTTGGAAGAAATATTCTGTATCTCTTTGAGACTAAATTTCCAGTGGGGATAAATCTAATCAACCAGAGAAGAGATGCTAAGCAATCACTTAACCAGTTAAAAAATGGGCATGCTATGGCAGAAGAGGCATGGTAGACCTAAGGCCATATTCAGAAGGGGATATGAGGTCATGGTGAGAGTTCATCCAGTGAGTCATTCCAAAAAACATATATACAAGAAATTCCAGCCAATATACAATGGCCCCTATATCATCAAGTGGCAATATGGTAATAATGCATTAGTGATAGCACAGAGGATGGAGGAAAAGGGAACATATAATGCCTGGTCATTGAGGTTAGTGAAAAGAGAAAAACAGCCACTGGACAGGCGGTAATAATACTAACTGAAATCTTTAGGAATAATAATAATGACAAGGAGGCTTCATTGAATAAAAGATTTTTTTTCCCATGCACATATTAAGTAAGAAGAAATGCTTGTAAATAAACAGTTCAAAAAAAAATCAATAAAGTCAAGTTAAATAAGTAGGTCAAATGAATGATTTAAGGGTAACAATTATAAAATTAAATAAATGAATAAAATAAAAGGTTTAATTAAAGTGATCGAATTAAATAAATAAATAACATCAATAAAATAAAAAATTAAGAATTAAAGTTGTCAGAGATAAAATGGTCAAAAATAGACGCATTTTACTCTCAAAGGAGGGACGGTGTAATGTACCAATATTGAATAATGGCACATTTAATTTTATCTAAAAAAATTATTAAAGTAATAAATAAGTTCTAAAAATCTAAAAGGTTGCTTTAAGTAAACAAAATGAGTTTGCTGTCAAAAGTAAAATTAAAAAGTCAGAGTTTTAAAATAAAAAAATAATCTTTCGTGAAAGAAAAAGTAAGAGTCAAATAGTTTTCTATCATTAGTTTAAAATAAAAATTACAATTTATTAATTAGAAGGGGAGAGGGGTCTTTCATTAGAAAAATAAACTAAAAGTTTTATAAAAGAAAGCAGAGTTTATTGTTATTAGTCGAAATATAATTTAAAGTTTAAAAAATACAAATCTCTTTTCATTCGAATTAAAGAAAAAAGTAATCTTAAAACTAGTTATATATGTGTGTATATATGTGTGATGGTAAATAAATAAAAAATGTATGCGTAATAAATATTAAAATGAAATAAAAGAAGATTATCATTAAAAACACGGCAATGCCTATTAATTAAAAATATAAAACAACACGTTTTGCATGGCTATTATTAATTAAACAATCTTCCAAAACACATTGACAATAGATTATCAATGGAATTTCAACAACAGATATTGCCATAGGATATTACAAGGACAACACTTTGCAGGTATAAATAGTAAAATTTTATCGGATAATCAGTTAAATTCAGAAATTAATTGAGTCAGTTAAATCAAGAAAGGACAATCAGTTGAGTTAACTGTATCCAGAAACAAAATGCAGTGCTGAGCAGCTATGGGGAACACATGTCTTTCTCCAGCCTTAGTCAAATAAGATCAGCAATATCTGCCCATGAAATAATGTCAGCGTAACATCTTAGAAAATCTCTGTCAGTATCTAATTGTCTCCAATAGTAATAATCATGAATAATAAGGAAACTCATCAAGGAAACGTCCCAGCCGGCTGGAAGAAGCAGCAAATAAGAAGAAAACAAAGTTCTAAATCTATGTTCAAAATCCTAGATAAAACATTTGCTTATTTTTCATTTATACCATAATAGCCATTGCATTAATTCATAAAGCATCCAGAGACAAGTAATTTGAACTCTATAATCATGCATAAAATGAACTATTGGTGTGTGTTTGTGAATGCTATATGATTTTATAAACATCAAACATTATTTATGCTTTTCATAAGATGTATATTATAGTGTGTTAATTTAAAATGTGCGTGTGTTATATTAGTTTAAAAAAATTATAAAGATGCTTAAATTTAGTAAATTAATGTTAGTTAATAAATTGTCTTTAAAATTAAACTCTATTTGTCGGTCAATTCTTTTTATCAATTCTTTTACAAATCTTTATCAATTCTTTCCACCACTAATTATGTATAATCTATTAGTGATTACAAACAACTGAGCTAGTCATGGATATTTAGCGTTGAGTTAATGGCCATTGCTCAAAGCGCATTATTTATTCATTCTTGGATAATTAACTGGCGCCCATGTTTATACACAAACTAAAAAGTGCTTTGAATGTGGTGTTGAACTCAACAGCCGAAAAGAAGCTATGTCCTGGAAATGTAATGCTAGTTATATATTTTATAGCTATCGTTTGGGCATACATACTCTCCGAGTATGTTCTTCTCTGCCTAAGAGGCCGGTGTTTCGATCATCCCATATTTGAACCCGGTACAATATGAAAGTATTGTCATTGAGTCAGGTCAATAATAACTGAAAAACAACAATAATTCCACACAATACATTATCTAAGTAGTCTGTTTTAATATTATTATTGACAGTTGTTTGTAATTGGATATGCTTAAATAAAATTTACAATTTTCTAGACATTTGATATTTAATGAGCACTGACAAAAATAGTGCAACATATAATCCAAAATACCATCATCTCAATTCTTCGGGCAAATAATATGATCCAAAATATATGAAACTAGTCAATAATCTCTATGGTGCCCATTTCTTGTTGAACTTTCCTTCATCATTTGGCTTATATTACAATCTACTGAGCATA
Organism: Epiperipatus broadwayi; assembly: GCA_028023455.1. Classification (NCBI taxonomy): domain Eukaryota; kingdom Metazoa; phylum Onychophora; class Udeonychophora; order Euonychophora; family Peripatidae; genus Epiperipatus; species Epiperipatus broadwayi. The sequence goes on along the minus strand of JAQFVV010000889.1, from coordinate 49,122 downwards.
TCTTCATCAATCATTCAGTTTATTTATAGAGCTAAATTTTAGTAATTTAATTAACAGTTTTTACATTTTCTGCATTACAACTTTGATACAAACCATGTTACAGAAATATAATAACTTTTATTAATCATTTATTAAGCTAGACATGATCCCTACCCCAATAATTTACTTTTAAGTTTCAATTAATGGACAATATATCTACAATGTTACAGAGATATCAGCACCTGCCTTCTTGTTCCTTGTTGAAACTTTTGATAACTTTTATTACAGCACTTTTTTTCAAAGTAGAATCTGGTTTCTGTCCACTTTTAACAACTTGTGGAAAGAGGACAATCATTGCACTATAACATACACTTGCAAGTGTTTATGTTTTTATCAGTGCATTTTTTGTACCTATATCTCAATGTTGTCATAAGCATTTATTAGTCCAAAAGTCAAACCAACCTCTCACTCCATAGATTCATCGAAACATACACTTTATCTACATATTTGAATCATAGACTTTTTCTGCTTCAAAAATCAAACACTTTAAAATAGGAAAAAAGATTGCTCAATAAGACTGTAATTTGCTATATATTTTTTTTTGTTTTGTAAGATTGCATGCCATTATAAGTAGATATATAGAGCACACATTCAATTAGATTTTTAAATTATGTAATTTTCCTTTGAAATGATTTTAGTCAATATAACTTTTTTGCCTTGGTTTTAAACTATTGTAATTAAAACTAATTAAAAGTTTATTTTAAAAACTGAGACTGGTTTTCTATTTAATTAAAATTTAACTCGTATTTAAAAAAAGAAGTAAGATATTTTTGCTGTGGTTAGAGTTTTAATTAAGATTGTCCTGGAGATAACAGTCGACTATAAAAGCTCTGGTTTTTTGATTGCTAACTGATTTTTGCTAATTGCAGACTGCTAATAGATAATTGTTAAAGAAACGATCGGAAAAGAAAAAAATCACCAGGTTGTTATTATAGACATTTCTATTCTAAAGACTGACTTAAAAAAATTATGCTTATTACTGGAGATAGTGACCATCATTGCACAATGCAAAAACAATATACCACCCCTGAAGAAAAAGATTATAACTAGGCTGTGCTAAAACCATTCTAAGCTGTACACTGCAGCTCTATAATTATGTCATCACTAACATGTCCTAATTTTATAGTTCAAAACTGATCCTGAAAATGGCCTTCCTACTCCTGTTTACTGCAGATCTGAAACAACAGCAGTGTACACTTGCTGGAACTAAACCCTGTGCACACTGCAGGAATAAATAAGAAAAGTACATTGAAACCACAAACTTATATTTAAATCAGGGCTTAAGTCTCAGGTTGATACTTAAAGAAAAAAAGAACATGTGGTAAGCTTATTCATAGAAGTTTGTATTTTCTAATGGAATATATAAAATGTAAACAATGAGTTCAAGGTTTTATTTTTATTGCTTTGTTGGAAAGTGTATTGTAAGTTGATGTTTTTCTACTCATTTTTCTTTTTATTATTATTTGTTGTTAAAATTTTAGACAAATAGTATTAGTTTTTCTTTTATATCACCTATCCCCTTTCATTTGATATTAATTTAGTTTAATGTGTGTAAGTGTTTTCTGCAGACCATGGATCTTTTGGATGAAAAATCATCGATTATGTAGTTCTATTTTTCTTATACCTGTATGGAATATGAGATTTTATTTTTATTATATTAAATTTATGTAAATCATAAGGTTTTCCTTTTACTTGTATAGAGGTAACCTTAAGGACCATATAATAAAGGTGAGCCCTTATGAGTTTAAATGGCATAGAGCATCATTGTTTTGGTTCTGATGTCTTTCTCAGGTTAATGAACTATTGCTCTGCAGTGTTCATTAACTTCTGTTCGAGATTACCTTTACTAAAAATCTTTAAGGTAAAAAAAATAGAAATCCAAAAGATTGTAATGTGTGTAGATAAATCGAATGCAGAACAATCATTTGTGAAAAAAAAAATCTGCTGAAGTCTTTGATATACCACAATATTCATGTGCACTCTGATAAATAAGGTGGTGGAATTTGGATCAAAATTTTAGGTAATTAATCTAAGAATTATTAATAATTATATTTATTTTGGCTAATATTTTTTTCTGTGTCCTATAACTCACTTGTCTGAACAGTGTTTAAGATTTCTTTCTCTCCCTGTGTCTAGCTGACATTTGTATAAGAATGTCATTATTACTCTTGATCACTGTTAAATCAAATTTTCTAGAACAGTGGTCTAGTGGTGCCCTCAGTGATAAAATGTTGTGTTCTGTTCAATATATATTTCACTTGATGGTATTTTTTATAAAACCATTGTGTTGTTTTTCTTATATACTTTCTTCTGAATTGAATATGAAATATAAATAATTTTATAGACAACTTTATGTTTAAATAATAAATTTATTTTCATCAAACGGATTTTCATTTAAAATTGAAACTTGTGAAGATGTTATAAGAACTCAATATGTCATGTGATTTACATATTATCGCAGCACACCATCTATTGGTCAATCTTAACTTTAAAAATGTTTTTATATTTTCCAGTTTTTTATTTAATGTCTATTTTCCTCCCAACTTTATTGACCTTGTACTAAATTTATACATTTTATTTTCTTGTATATACATTGTCTCATATACTTTTCTTTCTTTATAATTTTTACAATATTTGATAATTTCAATACTTTGTTCACATTTATAATATGTCCTGTTTCTAAGAAATGGCAAAATTGTTCTGACTTAATATCTTTCCTATTTATTGTTCTGTCATGCTCTTTACCTCTTTCTATTTTACTTTTCACTTAAGACTTATATATATATATATCATCATACATCTTTTACATATAATTTTATAAACAATTTTTATCTTATTTTTATCATTTCTCATTTTTGAATCACTTATTAATTTTTTTAATGATTTACTATTTTTCCATCCAATACCTATATTATCATTCATTTTCTCTTTTCTATCATTTAGAATTTTATATATTTCCTTGGAATATGGAAAGAAATTTATTTCTTATTTTTTCTTTCAATTTTATTGCTAACTTCCTTATATTCTCTTTTATTTATTAATATAATTGTAGGATTGTAAGAAATATATTAAGAAATAAAAGAGAATATAAAAAAGTTAGCAGTAAAAATGAAAGAAAAAATAAGAAATGGAATTCTATTCCATATTCTAAGGAAGTATATAAAATTCTAAATGATAGAAAAGAAAAAGTGAATGATAATATAGTATTGGTTGGAAAAAATAGTAAATCATTAAAAATATAAAAATGATAAGAATGATAAGATAAAGACATTTTATAAAATTATATGTAAAATATGTATGATGATGATATATATATGTACGTCATTCAGCAAAAATTAAGATGAAAAGAGGTAAAGAGCGTGGTGGAGCAATAAATAGGAAAGGTATTAAGTCAGGACCATTTTGCCACTTTTTAGAAACAGGACATTTTATAAAATGTGAAGAAAGTATTGAAGTTATCAAATATAAAAATTATAAAGAAAGAAAAGTATATGAGACAATGTATATACAAGAAAATAAAGAGAAATGTATGAATTTAGTACAAGCATCAGTAAAGTTGGGAGAGAAATGGACATTAAATAAAAATTGGAAAATATAAATGCATTTTTAAAGATTAGATGAACCAGTAGATGGTGTTCTAAGATAATATGTAAATCACATGACATTTTGAATTATTGTAACATCTTGACAAAGTTCAATTTTGAACGAAAATCACTTTGATGAAAATAAATATATTATTTCAGCATAAAGTTGTCTATAAAATTGTTTATTTTTCATATTCAATTCAGAAGAAAGTATATAAGAAAGATAACATAATGGTTTTATAAAAATACCATCAAGTGAAATATATATTGTACAGGACACAACTTATTATCACTGAGGGCACCACTAGAGACCACTGTTGTTCTAGAAAATTTGATGTAACAGTGATCAAGAGTGATAATGACATTCTTTTATATAAATGTTGTCAGTTAGTCACAGGAAGAGCAAGAGATCTTAAACATTGTTCAGACAAATGAGTGATAGGACACAGAAACAAATATTAGCCAAAATAAATAATTATTAATAATTCTTAGATTAATTACCTAAAATTTTGATCCAAATTCCACCACCTTATTTATCAGAGAGTGCACACGAATATTGTGATGTATCAAACACTTCAGCAGATAATTTTTGTCACAAATGACGGTTCTGTATTTGATTTATCTACACACATTACACTCTCTTTGATTTCTTTTCCCCTTACTTTAGAGATTTTTGGTAAAGGCAATCTTAAACAGAAGTTAATGAACAGTGCAAAGCAATTGTTTTTTAACCTGAAAAAGACATCAGGACCAAAACAATGATATCCTATGCCCCTTAAACATTTATAAGGGCTCACATTTATTATATGGCTTTTAAGGTTACTTCTATACAAGTAAAATAAGAAAAGATTATGATTTACATAATTTAACATAATAAAAATAAAATCTCATACTCTATACAGCATACATGAAAAACAGAACTACATAATCGATAATTCACCAGCCAAAAGATCCATGGTCTGCAGAAAACACACACACACACACATTAAACTAAATTAATTTCAAATGAAAAGCGATAGGTGATATAAAAATGAAAACTATTACTATTTGTCAAAGCTTTTAACAACAAATAATAATCAAGAAATGAGTAGAAAAACATCAACTTACAATACACACGCCAACCAAGCAATAAAAATAAAATCTTGAACTCATTCTTTACATTTACATATAATAAAAGAAATATCTAAACTTCTATTAATAAGCTTATCATATGTTCTTTTTTTCTTTAAGTATCAACCTGAGACTATGTTTGTGACTTTAATGTACTTTTCTTATTTATTCCCAGTGTGCACAGGGTTTAGTTCCAGCAAGTATACACTGCTGTTGTTTCAGATCTCCAGTAAGCAAGAGTAGGAAGGCCATTTTCTGGATCAGTTTTGAACTACGAAATTATTACATGTTAGTGATGACATAATTGTAGAGCTCCAGGGTTCAGCTTAGAATCGTTTTAGCACAGCATCGTTATCATTTTTTCTTAAAGACTGGTATACTGTTTTTGCATTGTGAAATGATGGTCATTATCTCCAGTAATAAGCATACTCTTTTTTAAGTCGGTTTTTACGATAGAAATGTCAATAATAACAACCGAGTGATCTTTTTTCTTTTCGGGTCGTTTCTTTAACAGTTATCTATTAGCAATCAGCAATTACCAATCAAAAAAAAAAACCCAGAGCTTTTATAGTCTACTTTTATCTCCAGCACAATCTTAATTAAAAATCTGACATCAGCAACCATCTCACTTGACCTTTTTCAAATACCATTTGAATTTGAATTAAATAGAAAACCAGTCTCAGTTTTTAAAATAAACTTTTTATTAGTTTTAATTACAATAGTTTAAAATCAAGGCAAAAAACATTATCATGACTAAAAAATTTTCAAAATAAAATTACGTAATTTTAAAATAAATATAGGGGATTTGAACTCAGATTTTCAATCACCTTTCAACTATACACACTATCTCATACAACTGATACACATGACAACACACATGTAGAAAAGATAAATAATCACCTATATATGTATTTCATGCTAAACCAGCACTCATCAGTTGGTCCAGATTATCATCTCCCACACATATGTATAATCAGTGCTCAGTTTATATTAAGATAGCAAATATTCATACTTTAACGGACAGGTTTTAATCTACTTTAATGTTCAACTTTTCAGACATCCATATCATTGAAAATCTGATGATGAAAACCTGTCCATTAAAATATGAAGATTTGCTATCTTAATATAAACTGAGCACTGATTATATTTATGTGTGAAGATGATAATCTAGACCAACCGATGAGTGCTGGTTTAGCATGAAATACATATATTGGTGATCATTTATCTTTTCTACATGTATGTGGTCATGTGTATCAGTTGTATGAGATAGTGTGGATAGTTGAAGGGTGCTTATAAACTCCCATGTTTGTGAAGATTGCCTGGTTTTCAAATATTTACACATCAATTGTATTCTGCCCAGCCCTCTTCTATGTATTTAAATGGATAAGGTCCTATACATGAGGGGTCAGAGTGACATGAAAATCAACATGGGCATGGCTGTAATATTTGTATCAGCATGACATTTGGGTTTTCATTATCAGATTATTAATGATATGGATGGCTAAAATGTTGTAGTTGGAGTAGATTGAAGCCTGTCTATTAAAATATGAAGATTTTCTATCTTAATATAAACTGAGCACTGATTATATATATATATATGTGTGTGAGATGATAATCTAGACCAACTTATGAGTGCTGGTTTAGCATGAAATATGTATGTTGGTGATTATTTATTGTTTCTACATGTGTGTGGTCATGGGTTTCAGTTGTATGAGATAGTATGGATAGCTGAGGAGTGCTTAAAATCTGAGTTCAAAGTTCCTATACTTACAATTAAGCTCTCAGATTTGTAAAGATTGCCTGGTTTTCAAATATTTATAATTGTAAAATCTAATCCGGTGTGTGCTTTATATATCTACTTATAATGGCATGCAGTCATACAAAACATATATATATATATATATATTGTATATATATCTATATATATATATATATATATATATATACAATATATAACTGAATATTTGTAAATACAGTAATTAAATAATTAAAAATTTTATCTACTTAGGAGCACTTTCAATTATCTCAGTAATCTGTGTCAACTAAAGCCTCGAAATGCTAACTTTCCCACAATTTCATGATCTTAACATTTGCTGCTTGCCTGTTAATTAAGTCATGTTTATATTTATATATTAGCATAGCTTTATTTTTCTTTTATTGTTATTTTTTCAATTTGCAATACTTTTACACTGTTAAAATTGAAGTCAAAACCATAAATACACGATTTATTTTTAGTCGTAAAAAACAGATGCTGAAATATTATTATCCACTATACAGTTTTGTTTTGATTTCTGAACTCATTTTAATAATAGCAAGTGTTCTTTAGTACTTTTTTCCAAAGTACATCTAGATTCACCTAAATATCCACTGCCACACCTAATATCCATTTATAAATGACACAATTTGTATTTATAAATGAGGTATTATCTTTGGAGTTATTTATTAATTTGTTTAATGTAGGAGGTGTACAAAAAGCAATATCATATATTCCTTTATAAATTTTCCTTATAAAATTTACTTGATCATTTGAAATATATGGGATTGATATTCATATTTTTTATTACCAGGAGAATCAATATTATTAAAATTTTTATTTTTACATTTTGTATTAAAATCTCTAATAACATTATATATACGATTATAACTGTAGCCAACATTTAACAATTCATTCGAATATATTTCAATATTTTTGCCTTTATCAGATGAATATTTGCAAAGACTATTATTTCTAAATAAGAAGAACTTCAAACCTGCCATTTTGTGGTGACATTGTCACTTTTGATTTATATGGAATATAACCTCTTTTTATTATTGGTTTAATGGTCATACAGTAATCCAGCATGCATTGATTTGTAGTTATTTTAAGATCAAGAAACTGAATGCACATTAAATCTTCATCTGCTTTTATCCATTTATGCCTTTTAAACAATTCAATTCTTTAAACAACACATTAATTTTATTTGGTTTACCACATATAAAAACATCATCAACATATCGATATGTATATTATTGATATGTTGATGATGTTTTTATATGTGGTAAACCAAATACAATTAATGAGTTGTTTAAAGAATTGAATGGTTTAAAAGGCTTAAAATGAATAAAAACAGATAGATTTAATGTTCATTCAGTTTCTTGATCTTAAAATAACTAGAAATCAATGCATGCTGGATTACTGTATGACCATTAAACCAATAATAAAAAGAGGTTATATTCCATATAAATCAAAAGTGACAATGTCACCACAAAATGGCAGGTTTGAAGTCCTTCTTATTTAGAAATAATAGTCTTTGCAAATATTCATCGGATAAAGGCACAAATATTGAAATATATTCGAATGAATTGTTAAATGTTGGCTACAGTTATAATCGTATATATAATGTTATTAAAGATTTTAATACAAAATATAAAAATAAAAAGTTTAATAATATTGATTCTCCAGCTAATAAAAAAAATATAGATATCAATCCCATATATTTCAAATGATCAAGTAAATTTTATAAGAAAAATTTATAAAGGAATATGCGATATTGCATTTTACATACCTCCTACATTAAACAAATTAATAAATATCTCCAAAAATAAAACCTCATTTATAAATAAAAATTTTGTCATTTATAAATGGATATGTAGGTGTGGCAGTGGATATATAGGTGAATCTAGATGTACATTGAAAAAAAAACTAAAGAACACTATTATTAAAACTAGTTCAGAAATTGAAACAAAATTGCATAGTGGATAATAATATTTCAGCATCTGTTTTTTACGACCATAATAAATCATGTATTTATGGTTTTCACTTCAATTTTAACAGTGTAAAAATATGGCAAATTGAAAAAAATAACAATTAAAGAAAAATAAAGAAAGCTGTGCTAATATATAAATATAAACATGACATAATTAACAGACATGCAACAACCATTAAGATCATGAAATTGTGGGTGAGCTAGCATTTCAAGGCTTTAGTTGACACAGATTATGGAGATAATCGAAAGCACTCCTAAGTGGATAAAATTTTTAATTATTTAGTTACTGTATTTACAAATATTCAATTATATAATTATGTATATTGCTTTAAAAATACAGACATCGAATAATAATATTATATATATTGTGACCTTCTGGTTTGGCACCAGAATTATTAATTGTATTTGTGTAATATTATATCAGTAACATCTGATATCATCTTATTAAAAAAAATGAAATAACATTAAATTTTTAAATGTTTTTGTTAATGACTTAAAACTATGATTAGAAGTACATGTAGATGTAATTTAAAACATTATTAGATGTTTAATATCTTACTTTAGTGTATAATCAATGATAGGATAGGGGTGGCTTGTCATAAAAGTAGTCAGTCTAGTTTGAGTTAATTCTAATTTGTTTTATTTGTCTGTAGAACATTATTAAGATTTGTTTGAATGATTCTCTAGTTCATTTGCTTTTAATATTTTAAACTATAGTATAAACAGTGAAATATGTTTAACTCAACATCATTAAAATTGTCATTTTAATCATATCAGTTTGGTATCTGTTGTACCTTATTTGTAAATATTCAGGTATGGCTGTATCACTGTTTAACTTCATTTTTCAATCATATTCTTCATTAAACCATCAAATATCATATATCATATCCAAATATTTAATTTCATAACTAATAGTGTTAAAAAACAGCTTCATTATATTTTAAGTGAATTCATGGATCATTGGACTGGTGAATTATTAAACAACAATTATCCTATAAAATATTTTATTTGTTAAAACAATTGTCATTAATTTTAGTCTGTTGCTTTAAAAATACAGAATATTTAATTCTTAGTTCAATTTAATATTTTATTTTTATTTAATAGACATTTTTTTCCTCTTTCTTTTTCAAGACAAGAAAGTTTTTTGCATAAATATCTTCTCCTTAAAAATGTTAAGTGCAAGGGGAGGAGTAGTTCTCTGTCTGGTGACCTTTGAACTTTCAAATAACCTTGGCTTATTGGAAGAATAAGATGTTTAGGTAATATTTTAAAATCTATAAAAGGGTTGATTACAATTCTGAGGGACTGCTGACAAATTTTCTACTACTGATTCATCTCCAATCCACTTTTTAAACAAAGTTTAATAGTACAATTTTGTTTGTTATAAGCTAATTCTTTCAATACTCAAGTTGAAAGTGAAAAGTGTTATTGGTTTTTAAATATGAAGATGTGAATGACCGTAGAGATATATCAACTTTATTCTTAAGCTATTTAGATTCTCAAACCATTACTTAAAATGCATATGTGTGTCTATACTATATGTTATTTAAATTCAATTGCCAATACTGAAGAAAAAATGGAAATGCATAATAGTATTTTAAATTTGCTTTATTTAAACTTTAATCCTAATTGTAAAGAAGAATGTTTGTTTATTTTTCAAGATTATTTGTCCTAAATTTTGAAGCATGTGTATATGTTTATTATGTTGGAAAATGTGCAAACTTTTTACTAAACATATCAAGAATTCTTAATGATAAATTTTTGCTAGTTATAAAAGAGAAGATTGAGACAGATGTGTATGAATAATTTATTTTTATTGCCATTATTATTGGACATTTGCCTGACTATATTTTTGCCTATTTGAAAATAAGACTAAATGTATAATTTAATGGATTGTCTAATTATTCATCCCCAATTACTCTGAGAAATGAAATTAGAAAAATAGATAAAACTGAATATGACTTTATTTTATTAATTGTTCTCCTCATTTGTGGTGAAATTTCTTTATATAGAATATTGCCAACCAACTCATGGAAATTTAAGTAACTATTATCAGTTAAATAATTATATGCGTTTATGAATGGCTCTGAAATTATAAATTAAATGCTTGAATATATCCCATGAATGAATTATGAATTATTACTTTATTGGTGTCGTGATAAAATGTATATTGCTTAATAAAAAATTCTCTTATATAATGTCAACAGTGATTTATTAGCTTTGCTAAGAACATTGAATATGCTATTCTGGATCCCAAAATAATGTTATTTGTTTTCCTGCTGGAATGTGTTATGTGTTCATCAGTATTTATCTTTGTGCTAATAATTATTATTTAAGATATGACCAAGCGATGTCATTTATAAACTATAAATAAACTTTTCATTTATCAACCTAGAAAAGAAAAAAGAACTTTAGTAATTATTATTAATTGTTATTATTCTAGTAGAGAGATAGTTTTAAAAAATGTTTTATTTTATTATTATATTTATTATTGTTTTCTACAAGAATGTCTCATTAAATGTATAATATGAAGGAAATATTATACAAGTTATTTATTATTATTTTAGTATAAGTTTTATCATGTGTTTGTATTATAAACATACATGTGTGGTAAAGAGGGAGACATCCATTTAATCTTAAAAGGGGTTAATAGCTCTTTTAAAAAGAAGCTCATAATATAAATTTTTATATATCTTTGCATTTTTCAATAGATTAGAAAATACTTGTTTTCGATAATTATTTAACCTGGAATATAAATATTTATTATTTATCTAAGCCAAACTTTTACTTTAAATTTGTGCTAATGCAAATGCACTATAAAAAATTATTTTGTCTTACTTTGCCAACAGAAATTATTTTACCTTGCTTTTCAACCATCATCAGTATGTTTCCAAGTTATAAACATTATATTTATCAGTTATAAAATATTGATTCATTATTTTACAGTTAGTAATTGGTATTTTTACAGTAGTTTTTGCCTACTGGGATTTGAATTGTCTGTGTATTATTATGCTTGTATATGTGTGTCTATTATTAAATTCAACTATAATAATGTATAAATTGCAAGTAAAAATGATATAAAGTCTATCAGTTTCAGAGGATGAGAATGAGTCAATTGATTTGGAAAGATTAGAAATTTATTTAAGTATGAATTTATTGTTCTTTATTATGCTTGAATAGAAAAGTATCTAGTGGCTATGTAGAGTGAAGTTAGTGATGTTTTATAGTATTTTATGGGATTGAGTAATCTCTCCCCTTTTGTTATTAGAATATTTGACATGGGTAGATTGCCTAGTATATTGTATGGGATAGAGTAAGCTCTCCCTTTTTGTTTATTGAAGTATTTGATAAAAGTAGATTGAATCCTCCAGTTTTGATATTTGATATTATGAATTAGAGTATATGAAGCCAAGTATTTTATCTCCCTGATTATTTTGATGAGATTTGTTCCCACCAGTTTATTTAGTCTCAGAAGTTAGACTTGGGAGTTGTTGTATTGTTATTTATATGATTTGAATTTTGAAAATCTTTTATCCCCATGTGCCTTAAGGAATGTTTTCATCTTATACTTATAGCCAAGTGCCAGATAATTTATTGATAAAACAGAAAAATAAAAGCAGAATTGATTTTCTCACAAAATAGTTATAGTAAAGTTAGTGATTAAAGCTGGATTGTCCATTGTCATCATCTGTATTATGATTGTATTACAACTTCAGAAGTAAACCGATTGGATCGATTAGTGTTAATTATTTCTTTTATGACACACAGCATAATACAGACCCATGCATAAAGTATTAATTTTAAAAGATATGGAAAAATCCATCATTAATGTATAACTTTAATTATCATTTCAAATCATTTTGTATTTATCATTTAAGTTGCATATCATCAATTTTCATAATATTCAATCACCATTTGAGTAAGCAAGCAAAAGAGGACAAGATATAGTTAATTAGTAGAATTATTTATTTCTATTTTGGCAAAATAAAACATTTTAATTAATAGAATTCTTTACTTCATTTTTGCAAGGACAGAATATATTTAATTAATGGAGTTATTTATTTCCATTTTGCAAAGTATAGTTTGACATTATTTTTATTTTATACATATTCTTAGGTTCAAATCCCTTTATTTTTAGTTAACATGCATTTGAAGTAAAATGCCAAAAATTTTAGTTTTATGTTATAATTGAATATAAATATTTAACCATATGTTATTTATCATAGACTTATCAAGTAATTGATAATTTGAGAGTGCTAAAAATAAGTTGTCAAATATAAAGTAAATTTTTGAAGTGTATTGTCTGAAGTTTAGGGCTATATTACTTCAGTTCCATATGTTTATCAAAAGTGACTGATAACTGAAAACCATTTTGCAATAAAATGTAAAGATTTTATTTTGGTTTATTATTTAGTGTTTAAAATATAATGTTTTCCATAAGTCTACCAGGATGCTTTGATAGATGAAATGTGTCAGATTAGAAATTAGAAGATTATATTGTGTTATCTGTTCTTATGTAAATTATGCAACCATAGGTGCTAAATACACTCAGAATTTGTACCTGTATCAATTATAAAAAAATTAAATGTTTGCTTAACTATTTTTTTAATAAATGTTTTATTATTCAAAATTGTATTCAGAATTCTTTTTTAACATACATTTTTATTTCATATTTCCACACATGCTCACACATTTATTTTATCTAATATTATATGATTGTATTTTATTTAATTTAATGATGAACATATTCAGACATGATCATTCAGTTGTTCTTTAGATGATGAATTGAAATCAAAATGTACCCTATTTCTTTCATTATCTAAATGCCATTATTTAGTTAAGATATTGCATAATTTACATCGTTACTTTCATAATAATAAATAGTAGTTGTTAAGAAATAGATTTGAAATTAAGCTATGCAATAAAATAATTCCCTGAGATATTCAATTATTAATTTAGATTAAATATTAAATTCAGTTGACTAGTTAAGATTATTGTATAATTAAAAATCCAGTAATGTTAGGTTTATTTTATATTCAGTTTCAACTTATTAAACATTATAGTTACTAAACAGTACATTTTATTTATTAATTTAATTTTCTAATATGGTAGAGGTTGTTCAATGTAGGTGGATGATGGGAGGAGGTGAAGTATAGACTATAACTTGTTAATTTTAGATGGTAGAATTTTACCAATTTAATTCTTATTTATTTTAGAATTTGATAGATGTTTTATTTCCTATTAATTATAATATTTCCTCCCACATCTAATGTACATTTTACACCTCATAGACCTCTGTATCCCTCAACTGAGCTAGGCTAAAGTGAAACTTTATTTTAAGAGCCTCATAAATAATTTAAGGGTAAAGTTAAATCAATAGTTTATTCTATGGTTGATAGAATTGGTGCCCTTGGGTATTTGTTAGTGATGGGGATCGGTGATGAGGGGTTACAATATATATATATGATAACAGATGGCGTTCTACCAAAAACACCGTCAAGCGTAGTTTTCTGTTTACATAAACGTCTGAGCGAGCATTCACTATCTCTAACTTTAATTCCACTTTCAGATCATGATTTCAAGCTATTTGCTACCGTCAGTGAAAGACAGGAATAAGAAACTAGATCTAAACACAAACTCTGAGCATTTATGAAACAGTTTCTATTCAGCTTGCAAGCGTGAATCTTTTAGACACGTTAATGTCTTCAAACTCAGCATAGCAAGCCAGATAGCTACATGGGTCTGATCTCAGTTCAGCATCACCACATAGTAGAAGCCTCTGCAATATACATCATTGCAAGAAAGACCTCAAAGGTACATTTATGAAAAACAAAAAAACACAAGTTAAAAAACTTGCTAATGCTTTATGATAACAGATGGCGTTTTACCAAAAACACCCTCAAGCGTAGTTTTCTGTTTACATAAATGTCAGAGTGAGCATTCACTATCTCTAACTTTAATTCCACTTTCAGATCATGATTTCAAGCTATTTGCTATCGTCAGTGAAAGACAGGAATAAGAAACTAGATCTAAATACAAACTCTGAGCATTTATGAAACAGTTTCTATTCAGCTTGCAAGCATGAATCTTTTAGACACGTTAATGTCTTCAAACTCAGCATAGCAAGCCAGATAGCTACATGGGTCTGATCTCAGTTCAGCATCACCACATAGTAGAAGCCTCTGCAATATACATCATTGCAAGAAAGACCTCAAAGGTACATTTATGAAAAACAAAAAAACACAAGTTAAAAAACTTCGCTAACGCTTGTATTTATGATAACAGATGGTGTTCTACCAAAAACACTGTCAAGCGCAGTTTTCTGTTTACATAAACGTCAGAGCGAGCATTCACTATCTCTAACTTTAATTCCACTTTCAGATCATGATTTCAAGCTATTTGCTATCGTCAGTGAAAGACAGGAATAAGAAACTATGAAACAGTTTCTATTCAGCTTGCAAGCGTGAATCTTTTAGACACGTTAATGTCTTCAAACTCAGCATAGCAAGCCAGATAGCTACATGGGTCTTATCTCAGTTCAGCATCACCACATAGTAGAAGCCTCTGCAATATACATCATTGCAAGAAAGACCTCAAAGGTACATTTATGAAAAACAAAAAAACACAAGTTAAAAAACTTGCTAATGCTTGTATTTATGATAACAGATGGTGTTCTACCAAAAACACCATCAAGCGTAGTTTTCTGTTTACATAAACGTCAGAGCGAGCATTCACTATCTTTAACTTTAATTCCACTTTCAGATCATGATTTCAAGCTATTTGCTATCATCAGTGAAAAACAGGAATAAGAAACTAGATCTAAACACAAACTCTGAGCATTTATGAAACAGTTTCTATTCAGCTTGCAAGCATGAATCTTTTAGACACGTTAATGTCTTCAAACTCAGCATAGCAAGCCAGATAGCTACATGTGTCTGATCTCAATTCAGCATCACCACATAGTAGAAGCCTCTGCAATATACATCACTGCAAGAAAGACCTCAAAGATACATTTATGAAAAACAAAAAAACACAAGTTAAAAAACTTGCTAACGCTTTGTATTTATGATAACAGATGGCGTTCTACCAAAAACACTGTCAAGCGTAGTTTTCTGTTTACATAAACGTCAGAGCAAGCATTCACTATCTCTAACTTTAATTCCACTTTCAGATCATGATTTCAAGCTATTTGCTTTCGTCAGTGAAAGACAGGAATTTTAGAAACTAGATCTAAACACAAACCAATGCTTGTTAAAAAGAATTTAATAACAATAAATTAATTACCAGTGTATTTCTAATTCAATTAATAACTTTCCATCTGAATAAATTTGAAAACAAAAATTAAAATAGTTCATTCCGTTTTCAGTAGTATATTGACACAGTGTTCTCTTTATGGCTGTTATGAGTTATACATCAAAAGCACTCCTGAACTAACATATGTGAAGAACAAGATCAAAACTTTTTTATTAACTAAAGAAAAAATTATTTACATTAGATGAAGTTGTTTATCAATTCATAAAAATTAATCAGTTAATAGAAATATGGAATGAATCTTCACCAGACACAATTTTTATATCTTTTTCACTAATTTTTAATTAAATATAATCCTTAGTCAGTCAATAATTTTTAATCAAGATTTTGAGTTCATATCTTATAATTAATGAAAATAATAAGAACTGCATTTTCATTACTAAGATTTCTATGGCGATTGAAATATAAAGCCACATTCCAAAACAAACACTGTTATTTTGTTTAACAGGTCCATGAATTTGGGTAGAAAGGAAATGTGATAGAAACTTAAGATACTTGGAAACAAAATTTAATGTGACTACTGGGAATATTTCATTTATTAAGTCCCTTAAGTCCCCTATGGTCTCAGCGAAATGTGGATACGCTATTCTCAGTTATCAATTATGACTTACATCCTATGTAATAATAACACAAGTAAGTTTTTAGTATATTAAGTATATTATGTTAAGTTCTGTTTGGAGTTTTGAAGTATTTATATATTTACAATAGAATAATTTTTTGTAAAAAAAATTATATTATGGTAAATTTATACTGTTAAAATAATGTTAGAAATCAACTGCCAGTATAGATTACTAAGACAAAAATTCAGAGAAGATACAAAACAGTTTTCGGTGACGAAACGTGTATGAACAAACTAGAGACAATTGCGGGAGGCGCGCTCATGTGTATGTATCAATGAAATTAAAATTGTATTGTATTTTATGATAGATACCAAAGTTAGGAATACCATAATAATCCTTATTAGAGAAAAGATAAATTTATCGAAAACTTAAAAATCAATTTTAATGTAGAAAAAAGTAGCGGTAGCGGTGGCCGCGTATAAGAATACAAAAAACTTTGTGAAAAAGAAAATCTAAACTAAAAAAAAAAAAAAATGTAAAAAGATAAATTTACTTAATTGTTTCATTTATTTATAATGTATAGCTTTTAAAATAATTTAAATCTTAACAACTCTTGGGCTATTTGTAGATGACGTTAATATATAAATTTGTTAAGTGAATAAAAATGTTAAGTAGTACACAAACACGCTAATTTTAAGCACAAGAGTTCGTTTATTACTCAATTAAAATTAATATTTTTTTTGCTTTTTCAATGCATGAATCATTCTTTCTTTTCAGCGCAACTCTAATATTTCATTTTCTAACACATCATAAAAAGTAATATCAACATTAATATACTAACATATCTGCTATTATTAAAAGTTGAATGTAATTGGAAAATTTACATAAAGTTAAATTTTTCTAAGACATTCAATACTTAATATTAGATGATGGAAACGGTATTTATAATACATAACTAAAATACTATCATCGCAAACCTTCAGGTAAACATTTATTTGTTTGAAAATTTTATAATTCCAGTAGATGGCGGGCTAAATGAGAACCTTGAGATGAAAGCAGGAACTCCATTTTTCTAATGTACAAAAGTAAGTTTTTAGGTAACGTACTTTTAAAGGCCTACATATATTTCACGCATTAATTAATATCAGTTTATTTTGGATATTTAAAAATGTAATTAAGAGAATGCATAATTGAATTAACTATATTGCTTTTTGTGAACAAATATTTGAATGTTGTAATTAAACTAGTTTTAAGTAATAACTGATGAGTTCGTAGCAGTGGCGTGTCTTCAATAGATGTCATGGGTAAGCGCAGCTCTAGTCAAAATTAATTTACCTGTAGTAATTTATCGAATAAATTATAATCTTTTTAAAAAATAAAATCTAAAGTGTTTGAATAATTCACAAAGTTAGAATTATTATGACCGGACGATTACGTTACAGCAGCGCCATTAGCAAACGTTATGTTTAAAAAATGAGTTTTTGAATTCAAGGTAATTTTAAAAAAAATATTATGAATACGATGTAAATAAAAGATTTGAATTAAATAAACAATATCGAAATTTGCTATCGTTTATTAATTTTTTATACTTCAAATATTTTATTTATATCGTATTCATAATAAATTTTTACAATTAACTTTAATTCAAAAACTCATTTTTAAATTAGTATAAAGTTTGCTAATATTTAAAAAAGTAACAATCGTAAAGTTTTAGAATAATTATGGACAAACGATGACGTCACGACAACTGCAATCCCAAAGTAGCTTCAAAACTGAGAGATGGTATTTAAAGTTTTTGTGTTGTTGTTATATATATAGAGAGAGAGTAATTTTTATTTACTGGATAAAAATAAGAGTAAAATATGTAGAGAATTAAAATGTATATAAAGTGAAACAAAGAGTGATATTTAAATTAAAAAGTACAGTCTAAAAATTGGTAGAGATAAGGGTTTAAACTTTTAGCTAAAAGATAGCTGATATACCATTAGGGAAAACATGTGGCAGATACAAATTCTAGTATTAAAAGCTGATAACGAAACTACAGTAACTATCGTGTTAATAGATTTAAACAAATAAAAGAATGTTCTTTGTACTAAAATAGATTAATCGAATAGAAGTAATTGATCAAATCAAATGCGGATTTCACACGCCAAAAAATACATGTAAAAACTATATTCCAGAAAAGATGCTAAATATGACTGTGAACAGGGGTGGGTGGCGTGTAAAAGAGCATGCAGGAGATCGAAAGGTCTTTTTGCCTTTATCATTCCTTCTGCTGCTGTGCTTTTGACATCTTAACATACAGCTTTCTCCAGGTTACTGTTGGGTGGGTTGCTATTCCCAGTACTTTCCCCACAGCAAGAGCCATCATTGGTGGACTTGGATTTCAGGATCTCGGCACCTGGAAGAAATCCAGCCAACTAGAAATGAAATAGATCTCACTGATCTTATATATGAGCTCAAGATCAGGGAATGATATAGTGAACTTATTCAGTATAAAACTACAGATTTTGGATCTGAATCATATTTCGTTGATACAGAAACTTATCTTTATATTGGTGAAAGTAGGGTTTATTTATCATTTATTTGTGTTGAATTCATGATTATGGTTATATTGCACATTAATAAAAGTGTGCAATGTTTTAAATTGTTGGTCTGTTTTCTTAATGTATATTCATGATTGCTGATCACTCAGCCAGAGCCAGGGACACAGCAGTTATTTTAATGAAAGACAAATTTTATAATATGTCCACCTCATTTGTTAATATTTTTTTTTGTATTAACTGATCACCAGTAAATACACAACTATCTTTTTTAAAAAATAAATAACAAGAAATATTTTTTTAAAAAAGTTTATTATCATTGCTTGAGGAATAACTACACTGTGGTGGAAGCAAAGATAATGCTTTAATTATTGAACTGTAATTTTTGAAAAGAAAAATTATTTATTTATTACAATAGCTGTATTTGAAAGAATATGTGAATAAAGTATGGATATTAACAAAGACCTATTAATAATGATTAATTTTCAACTTGATTGCTTATTATTATTTTTTTAAGCTAAGTAAATGTATTCTTTTTACAATTTTTTTTTGTTTCTATATAAGTGTTGTGTTGATAGAACTACATATGATGTTTTGTCAATGTTCACTATCTGCATGACATTTTATGAATTGTTGAAAGTTTGGATAGGACATTTTTTGAATGTTTAAGAGGAGCGTATTACATTTTTGGAATATTTAACCCTTTTTTTATGCTGTTTATCAGCATATTTTGTTAACTGGTGTATATATAACAAATGTGAATATTGAAACATATTATTGAAAATAGGTCTAAATTAAATTTTGAGAAATAACTATGACAGCAGATAATATCTTGGTAGTCTCACATTACAGCTTTTTGAACTACAATTTATCTACTGTTACTTTATTATTTTGTTTATGCCCTCATGCATACAACTATCTTAAATATTTTGGTACTGATACATTTGACCTTCCATCCCATTTGATAGTGCTTTTGCTAGGCCAAAACAGTTAAATATACAGTTTAGCTGGCCAAATTGTGACTTGCATGAAATACGGCTCTGTGGTGTGTTTTGCAATCAATTGCTGTCACAATTCACACTAGCATACCGTGTTAGGGGCTACAACATGTTGCATACTCAATTTTAATGCTGACAATTCAAAATTATGGTACATTATTATTTTAGGGTGGCTAAATTTTATGGTAGTAAAACTTTTGAATTATGCCATTTTAAGTAATTATCTTTCACATCAAGTGATGTAGTCTTACCAAATATTAATTATTGTAGTATATTTGGGTTTACCTACATAAATTGGAAACAACCAAAATTAGGAAAAGGGTTATTGTAGAATGATGTTCGACAGCTCAGCTGCAAAGTCATGTCATTCATGAGAATACGACGAGCACAAAAAATGGCCGATGGTAAAGAGCAGGGTTTAAAGAGTGAACTATGGCTTTCCAGTGCCAATCCACTTCCTTGAGTGCATATAGTTTAGGAAATTTTAAACTTCCTTTCATCACACTAGTGCATCTTTTGCAGATGATTTAAAAACATCAGGTTCCTCTTTCTGGATATTCCAGTGCTACTTGCTGCCCTATTTCACGTATTTGTTTAAAAGAAATCCATTTTGGACATTCTGATTGGCTGAAGGTTTACGCTATACATATGTCGCAAGTTGTTGTTTCAAATAAATGCGTGTTCTTAAAAGCAAAAAAGAATCCAAAAAAAAGGAATCTGATTTGTTTCCAGTAAATAAATTGAGCAATAAATTTATTTAGTATTCTTTTTTGTTTTGTTTTCTTCATTCATTAACAATGATACTAAAACATTGGATGGGATGTAAGGGAATCATTATTGATTTTTAAATTTGGAATGGAAGTTGTTGTTTTTTTGTAACCTGCATGTTTTTAGAAGGAGGGGAAAAAGTTGCTTAAAATTAATTCTGTGTTCTTATAACCAAGAATTTTTTTTATATATTTGGTTGGTTATAAAAATAATACTAGAAATTGGACAATAAACCAAAAAAATGAATCATTATTTTTTAATTTTGAATGAAAGTTTTTTTTGGGGGTAAGTTGCATGTTCTTATAAGAAAAGAAAAAAAAAGTTGTCTAAAATAAATGTGTGTTCTTATAACAAAGAAAAAGTTTTTTTTTTTGTAATGGAAATAATAATAGAAATCGGACAATAAACAAAAACAAGGCCAGGACCCAGTAAACTTATATTGATGTGTTTTTAGCTAGCAATAATGCCATCAAGGGCGAAGGATGGTCAAATTTATCAGTACCTATATTTTTATCTATAAAGTAGTAATAAATGTAATAAGTGTGCTTATATGCAACTATAGAGAAGTTTGTTATTTCTATAAATTAAATACGGCTTAGTGCTTTCGAGAACTTATGGCATTCTCATATTCATAGCAAGATTGCATTCCTATTGCTTGATAATAACTCTTGCTTTTAATGCCTAAACCTTTTATCTGACTTTCTCATTATTTTCATAATGTTCATCTGTATACTTATTATATTTTCAATTTTTATGCAATTTTTTTCTTTGTCCTATTAGTAGATTTTTCTTTATGTATTTGTTATTCGTTAACATTTTTTTTTTGTTTATTATTAGTCAAGAATTTTTAAGCTATATATTCATCCCTTTGAGTTGCTTTCAATTAAACAAAAAAAAAAGCTATTGGAAGATTGATAATATTTGATCATGGTTTATCTATTCTAATAGTTACTATTCAAAAAAAAATATTTGTTTAAATCATATGTTGTTAATAAATTGATAATAATTGAAAGTTTGCTAGTCTTTCACATGTGCGATTGTCTCTCAGACAGCCAATCAGATTTTAAACAACTGTCTTAAGAATGATCAGGCTTCGACAATCGTGCATGTGAAAGACTAGAAAACTTTCAATTATTATCAATTTATTAACAACATGCGATTTAAACCAATATTATTTACATATGTTGCTGATAAATTATATTAACATCTAGAAAATTGTGGGGTAGTAAATCTGAGATTTCGCGCCATAATATCTTAAATTAATAACACAATGAATGATAAGTGTATATGTTTATATATTCAAGATTTAAGGCCAAGATGCTTAAGACTGGCTTATATATATAAAAAGTTAAGTTGAGAAAAGGTTGGTATTATCCTTTTCTTATCAAAATCTCTGTCATGTTGTCAAAACCTGATCGTTCTTAAGACAGTTGTTTAAAATCTGATTGGCTGTCTGAGAGACAATCGCGCATGTGAAAGACTAGCAAACGTTCAATTATTATTTAAAAAAAAGAAAATAAATATTTGGATTATATATATTTTTAATGCTATTTTATTATTAGCATTCTCATGTGATCACTTCATGTAATTTTAGTTTCTTTAAAAGAATAGGTTGTAGATAAGCAGTGCAAAACTTACAGATAACAGCATAACCAGAGATAGCCTCAACAACTATTGGTATAGTTTTGCCACTGCACATCAACATTGTTCTAGATTGGTCATTATGCAACTCAGTTACCATACTCCAAAATTGGTGTCGTATAGAATTAAACTTACTATCTGATTTATGACAGAGATATTAAGTGTGATTGATAGCTTAGGATTTTACTGGAATATACTGTTATGCCAACTATCAACTTGATTTCACTAGTTAGGTACCGAGTAATTGCACTGACAGTACTGTTTTTTTTCCTCCCAAAATGATTATTCTAGAAAAAACGTATAATATAAAGAACATTAGCACACAGCAGTTGAGAGCAGTTAGTCACTATCGAAAGGAAGAAATACCTGCCAAAATTAAAATGATGCTTTTTTCGAAAATGAGAAAAGATAATGTTAAGAAAGTTAGTTTTAGTAGATTACTTACTGGTAAAATTCAGCTGGAAATAGATTTACATAGACTTTAAATAGATAAGTAAACAAACTATTTAGAGAGTAATGAACTGTGTAATTATTGGCAGTCCCAAAAGTAAACAGGATAAATTATTGACAGTAATTTAATTTTTTTTGTAGTTATGTTGTTAAATTAATGGTTCAGCAAACATAAATAAACTTACTGATATATATATCAAGTTGTATGTGTATTGTTTATTTTTGTCTACATGACTGCAATTGTCACGGCCATGACAGATGTCACAGACAACAATTTTTAAGAAGAATTTGCATGAAATATTAAGTTAAAGAAGTATTGTACATTTGTGTGGAAAAAGTGAAGAAGGAAAATGGCAGTGGCCACTCATAACTTGCATGAATTTATATTAGTAACCCCTCAGTATGGAATATATATGTGGAACATATAGATTGTTATAAGAGAATTGGTAAAATTGAAGATGATAAGCTTAAAGTTTCAACACTTGTTTTTTGTTGGTAGCTATATTTACAAATTGTGTCTTAGTGCTTCCATGCAATTTTGATTATTTATTTGAATAACTTTTAACAAGTTAATAAGTATATTCATTTATACTTTGTGTTTTAAATTCTCAACTACATGAAATACAATTTTCTTATATAAGTATTTATAAGTATAACTAATAAGCAGTAATAGTAAAATAAATAGTGTTTATATATATATATATATTTTAACCGGACCCATGCAACCCAACTTACTACCTCGGTTGTAACACTTTCCTGATGAGCATGTCGCAGGAAGGAACTATCAATTGGAATTCCCCAATACAGATGTTATCCCCCCGTACAACAATATTTCCTGCTCATCAGAGGATGTAGCACTATAGAAACTGGAAGCATCTAGAAATTTCTATGTTTGGTTTTTCAAACAGTGCCAGTAGAGTTCCATCTCACTACAACCTGACTTACTTAGGTCTAGTTATGCCAGACATAGCTCAGGAGGCATGAGATTCTCATGAACAAGTGCACTGAATGATGAGTGATGCAATAAAAAAAATATAGAATTGAAAAACTGGATAACTAAAATTAATTTTAGGTAACAACAATTTTATTTAACAATTAATTTGCAAGTTCTTCTAATAAAGTTCCTTCATATCCATGTGAAGATTCATTGTTTTATTCATTTCTGGTCCATTGTGTTTCTTTGGTATACTTCCAATAATAGCACTTAAAGAATGTAATTTGTTGTATAATAAAGTCCTTCTTTCATAGTTCTTTTAACAACTTACATCTTTAGTTATTTAATTAATTCACAGAGAGGAATGCAATATATGAAGATAACTGATAGTATTTAATTCAGAGTTTCACTTTATTCAAATAAATATTTTACTTACGGTCCATTGTTCTTCTTTGGTATACTTTAATAATAGCACTTAAAGAATGTAATTTGTTGTATAATAAAGTCCTTCTTTTAATAGTTCTTTAAAAATTTACATCTTTAGTTATTTAATTAATTCACAGAGAGGAATGCAATATATGAAGATAACTGATAGCATTTAATTCAGACTTTCACTTTATTCAAATAAATATTTCACTTATGGTCCATTGTTCTTGTTTGGTATACTTCAATATGACTTAAAGAATGTAACTTGTTGAGAGTATAATAAAGTCCTTCTTTTAATAGTTCTTTAACAGTTTACATCTTTAATCATTTAGTTAGTTCACAGAGAGGAGTGTGACATATTAAGACAACAGAGTTAATAATGAAGACAACTGATAGCATTCCATTTAATTCTGAGTTTCACTTAATTTTAAGTTAGTTAAAGCATAATACAAATATTTTATTTATGGTTATCCAAATCCAGGTTTGAATCCATACTATATGCACATTTATCCTAGGTTCATCGGTTTGGTATTCTTTTTCTCAACTCATATGTATATAACATGTTTGAATTTGTTCACAATATAGTCTAAATCTACTACATTCATTCTTTTTGTATGTAGGCATTCATTTTGATATTTTCTAATTTTATCTAAATTATAAATACGTTATTATAATTTACTTAATTATTGTTATGTGTAATATTCTTATACAAGCAATAGGCAGGTGAGCATTTGTAATTTTATTTGGTTACTTTAATATCTATCATAAATATTATTGTTTGGTCTGCCACAGATGTATGTTTCCAAATATGGGTTGATCAGCAGTTTTATTTATACTTTATATACCATCGAGATGCATGTAAGTATTTGTAATTTTTTTATTTAGTTATCCTTAATTCAAATGTATCTGCAGATGAGAAGTCAATCCTTATTAAAAATGCCTTTTGATTATAGATATTTTTAATATTTATCGTTTATCATTAATAAAACATATTTTTACACCATTCATTTTAAGAAAGATGTTTATTTGGTTTTTTTATTTTCATAAACACATCTAGATATTGAATAAGATGCCTTATGATTATAGATAATTTTTAATATTTATCATTTACAATTTATTATTAATGGAACGTATTTTTACGCAGCTATTTTTATTAATAATTCTTTTTTTTTATTTATTTATAATAAAGACGTTTTGTTTGTCTTTTAAAAACACATATAATTTTAGTTTAAGAAAGACGTTTTTTTTTTTTTTTTTTTTAAAACATATATAATTTTAGTTTAAGAAAGACGGTTTGTCTTGTCTTTTACCAACGCACATAGTATCGAATATTTTTATAAAATCATTACCTTCATTTATCCAGTTGTCCCTTCATATCCATGGTGGGACTGCATTCAAAAGGGACATTGTATCTCAGCTGAATGGCATTATTTCCTTTCTATGATGGTTATCCAGGCAAATCTCGGAGAATCATGGCTTGATGAAGAAATAAAGCTGTTACGTTAGCCTTCCATCATTATGTTTTCCTTAATAATGTTTTCTTTTTCCATTATCAACAGTGGCTATAATTATTATATTCCAAGGTTCCTTAAGATCAGCTGTCAATTAACCAGTCAAGCAATACTTAGGTGAAAATTTTTATCTATTAACTCTTCACTTTTCTTACCTTTTTAAATCTTTCATTTTTTTAAAATCTCTTTCAAAGTCTCTTTTTTAAAATCAAATCTAATCTGCTTCTGAACTTCCAACTTGACTATTTATATTCTGCTCTCCGGATTGATTAGCAGCTCAGCCCACTATACCTTGTTTGTTGCAGCTTACATTTAAGCCTGTGTGCCTTGTTTCTTCAGGATTGGATAATAATTTTCAGCAGGATAGATAAGAAGCCATAAGGATTAAACCATGTTTTTCAATTAGCTGACTTTGCCTAAAGTTATTATCACTATTTTAGACAACAACATCGTTCCAAAAATTAAAATGTAATATTAAAACAAAAGGCTAGCTTTTATTTACATCGTAATTTAAAACTATAAAATCGATAATGATTTTCTTGTAAAGTCATAAACTAAAGTTTTTGCTATATCTTTCTAAAAAAATAGAAGATCAAATTTTTTTATACATTTGCTGTTTTTTAAGGTGGGAGGGTAAAATAGTTTTTAGAATATGAATACATGTGAAATAGCGTGCTTGTTTCAATATATATATATATATATAATTAAATCAATAATTTATCATGTATATATCTAGTTTGATTATAAACTGCTTTCCCATCATTAAATGTCATTGCACACTATTGCTTCATAGCCACAGTGCTTCAAATATAGTTAAAATTTACTTGAAGCTGTTTGTAACTTATTTATATCAAAGAGGTCTAATTCAAATGCTGATAAGCTATCACACCTGATGTAGTAATCACGTAATAATATTTTTGACCACATTTATACATTTGAATAAAAATTAATATGGCCAGTAAAATAATATTGAAAATGAAGACAATTATTTTTAATAATAATATACGAAATGAAAAAACTAACATTTGTGTGAACTTTTGCAACTTGGAATAGATAACAAAATGTGTATGTTCACTTAAAGGTTTTGCTCTAAAAATGTTTTATTTACATTAATTTATAAAAGAAATTGTTTAAAATTGCTTCCAAAAAAGAAGACTATTTAAAATCAGTTTTATGTAAATAAAACTTTTAAATACAAAATACTGACATAATAATAATTAGTAGCTATTAATGAATGAATAGTGCTTAAATAAGAAGAGCTAATTATAGATTAAAATTCAGCTATTTTTGTGATAAATTATTAAAAAAACTAGAGAAATCAAAAGATTTCTATGTTTTACTCTTCTCCTTCAAAGGATGAGCTAGCCATTCACCTCTAGGGAAAATTATATCAAATCTTCAATCGCTTTTGATTTAACATCATTGGCAGCCATTAACGATTATAAATCTCAAGTAATTACTGAGCCCAAAGAAGATTAATTAAATCAAAATTCCTCTCATAACAAAATAAAAATGAAATCTAGTAAAAACAGGACCCCAAAGAACTTAACTACTAACTATCCGGATCGAAAGACTCAAATGAAGTCTCTGAAGACACCGTGATGACTCGGGATTTTCACGGTTTAACCATGAGTAATGATAACGTTATTATTAAAAGATTTAAAATTGTTGATACAATTAATTTTCACAATAATGATGAAGGAAAAAAATGATAGGGACAGTGAGGAGACATTTTTTTCAAGAGATTCCACTGCACAGAATTAAAATAATAACAATCCCATGATTAAAACTAGTTATGCTAATATTATTTAGACAGGAAAAAATGAGTCCAACATTTTAGCTGGGACAAGAGAAAAGAGAAAGATATCTTTAATCTTTTTGAAAATGAACCAGATGAAACCTCATTGACATCTTTAACAAATGATAAACCTTTTAATACTAATTTAGACTAAAATAAAATAAATGAAGATATAAATAAATTTAATACCATTATTCCTGCCGAGTTGCATAAATCATTTAAAAATTACTATAGCAGTAACACACTAATCCTCTCTGTCACCAATACTAATTGTGACCCATTCAAATTTCCCATAGAGGAATTCTATAATAAATTAACAGATAATAAACTATGGACATTGGTCTTTAAAATACTGACACATCATCACAATAGATACATTGTGGTAGAATTTTGTAATCCAGCTCAAAAATAATTTTTTCAAAAAAGCATCAAATTCCTAAGAGATAAAATACTATGCTTTATACACAGGAACAGACTCACACAATTGGCTGGACAAATCAGAAATTGCTACATAAATTTCAAAGAATCTGACCTTCAGCAATTACTAAAATCCTATGGCACAGTCTTCAGCTTTAAATATCTTCTTAAAAAAAAGCACAGGTTCCAGTACTCGCTAACACTGCCACATTCACACTCTTAACAAAACGTCTCCAAAAGACATTCCTACATTACATGAAGCTGAAACCTCACCTCATCATCTCTTTCTGTGGTGTCTCACTTTCTGCCATCTTCACCAATAAAAATAAATACAAAACTAATATATATCAACTGGTGTATTTCTCTTTTTTCTAAGGCATTATTTTAATATATAACAAGTACAGTAAAATAAAATTACTATCAATAATCCCATTAACTTTTGGGAATTTCAATAGAGTATATTTAATGAGGGAAAATATCTAATATTATACATTACCAAATAATTTTACAGTTCATTAATCTTCTAATGATCACTTTTCTAATTAAAGTAAATGCAAATATCTTTCTGTCTGAAATGTAGCAAACCGCATTTATGAAATACCATGTGAATGTGGAAGAACATATACTGGTGAGACCAGATGTCCCATTGAAAAGTGCTTGCAAGAACATAAACTGAATGATTAGAAGAGAGACAGCAGATGTATTTAAGGTAGCAGACCATGTATGTACTAATGAACATACATCCGATTGGTAAAATGCAAAAATATTGGATAGAGAAGAAAAAGTATAAAAAAGAAAATTTAAAGAAGCTGCTCACATGACAATGGCAAAAATCCCATAATCCAATCTAGTATGACTATACCTAATGTATGGAAAATACTGATCAACTTTGCTCTTAGGAAAAAGTGGAGAAATCAGGAGGAACCTCATAGATAAGTATATGAAATTACTACATACTGTTGCCTTTGGCAGAATGTCTCAGTTGGTTAAAGCATTACCTTAAAATTCAATAATCAAGAATCTAAGGACCCAGATTCGAATCCCATGCTAGTACTGTCACTGGTCAGGCCAGCAACACCTGAAGAACAGGGGAGAAAAATACATTTTGAAATGTTGTGCATGTACTAACCTGTTTGCTGTGATATTACTAACAGTTGGTGCATATACTAACCTGTTTTCTGGAATATTACTAACAGTTTATGCGTATAGTAATTTTAACCTGTTTGCTGTGATATTACTAACAGTTGGTGCATATACTAACCTGTTTGCTGGAATATTACTAACAGTTGGTGCATATAGTAACTTTAACCTGTTTGCTGTGATATTACTAATGGTGCATATACTAACCTGTTTGCTATGATATTACTAACAGTTGAAGGTATTTGGAATATTTAAATAAAATTAAACTTTTCTAAAGACATTCAACACACATATTAGATGATGGAAATAGTCCAAATATAAAAATACAGCTAAAACTACCTTTGTTCAGCATTATCTTTTCTCCCTTTCAAATGTGCATTGTCTTATTCTGAGCAGCCTTTTTCTTCTCTTGATTGTAACTGAGTGCTGCTCACTAAGAATCTTGGACTATTTTTATTAGTTATGCTAATTTACATAATTTATTTTTAAAGTCCTTTTTATAGTATGTTTTTTCGGGAGTTATCTGTTGTGGATAAAAATATACCAATACTGCCAGTACAATTTACATAGTTTAATTAAAACATTATTTACACACAATTTTAAATACTTATATCATCAGTGCATTTCCTCTCTGTCTAAAATGAAATCCAGCAGGCTTTCTTCAATTTCTCTGACTTCGAGGAGTAGAAATCATTAGGATCAATGTTTACATCTATTGATTCTTCAAATCTAGATAAGTGATTATCTTTGATCCAGCTTCACTTCATTTCCTGTTTTCTGTTCAACAGGCAATACATCATTGTGCTCAATAAAAACTTATATGTTCATTATTTGCCAAAAATTCTGAGTTAGTATTGGTTGCTACAGGTTTTTTTTATTTATTATGGTCAACCTATCAAAGAATTACTCACTTAAATAATTTGTGTCTCTTCTGACATCCAGTCCATTTTCAAATTTAACTACTCGGATGGCTTCAGATTCTTTTTCAACGATAGTACCAGGTATCTATTTTTTGTTAAATTTTTTTTCCAGCCCATATAACTTCCACAACATTAAATTTGGCAAAGTTATCATTCTGTTTTCTCTAGAAGTACCTTTCTAATTTTTTTCTTTCAGGTAAGAGCTTAGATTAATGAGTATGCCATTTTCTACTAAGCATAAACTTTGCAGGTGTTTTTTGATTTGTTGCACTAGGGATTAAATGCTGGTAGAATATGATTTTTATCAATGCTTCTTTCATATTCATATCTGTTACTTTCCTCAAGTCAGATTTCAAACTGTGGAGTGCCTTTTCCACAAGTTTGTTAGAGGCTGTGGTGGGCTAGAGTAAGAATTTTGATGAATGTCATCTATTAAGTAATTTTTAAATTGTGTGTAATTGAACTTTGGCTCATTATATGATATCCAGATCGCAGAATATCCATGAGTGATAAACACTTTCTGTATGGCTTTTGTAGTAAATTTATTACTGGTAGTTTTGATGAGTGTATAATTTGCCTATCTACTGTATAAATTTACTATTATCAATAGTTAGATATTTGTTTAATGATCCTGCCATAATCTATATGGATACATTCCCAGTTTCTTGTCCTCAATCCATGGTTTGTAAATTTTCCTCTGTAATTGAGTCACAGATTGGCTATCATGGAGAGGGTTTACTGTCTATTCAATTTCATTATTTATTTTAGGCTATCACCCATATGAATGTGTGACCATCTTCATCTGCACTACTTCATGATGTCCATTATGTAACAACTTTAATGCTTGTTTTTGTTATTTTGCTGATATGAGTACTTGATTAATCATCAGAGTACAGCCATTACAGATTGATAAATGGATGAAGATTCCAAATTGCCATAGCAACAAAATTTGGTCAACATTTTGGATCAGATTCTTTAGCTTCTTTTACTTGGATCTCTGTTCATTCAGTGGCTTTAGAAAGATTTAGATATCTATTGCATCCAACATGTGTATTTAGAATTATGATCCATATGTCCATATATGTTTTGATGAAATTTTTTTATGGCAAATATTATAGCCAGGGTTTCCTTAAGTAATTGACTAATTTTTTTAATGACAAAGTTGTGTAGGCATGTAATTGGACATTTGTGTTCACCATCCTTCTGCAGAATAACATCTCCAATTCCAAATGTCTATAGTAATTGTCACCTTCAAATCATTATGATAATGCACTAAGAGTTACTCTGACATGAATGAATCATTGGTTTTCTGGATTGCTATTTTGTGCTCATCACTTAATTTCCTGTGTTGACTTTTATGCAATAACCCATACAATAGTCTTAATACATGTGATTTCCCTGTTAAATCTTTCCTAGAAAATCAACAGTTCCAGAAAAGCTTGTAAATTTTTTACATACATTGGAGTGATAATTTTTTTATGGCTCTCACTTTCTCAGAGTTGGTTTTTTTTTTTTCGTTTTTATTTGTCATATGTCCCCAAAATTTTATTTCCCAAGTTGTCCAAGTGCCCTTGATAGCATTTAATGTAGCTCCCATTTTATATAGCATTGAGTACACTTTCATGCCTCATTTTCAATCCTTTTTTCAATTGGGCACAAAGTACCATAATGTCTAAATAAGGAATGACTCCATTTATATCTTTTAATAATATGCCCACGTTATTTGAAAGATGTTGGTGCCATTTATCTCATAAGGTAATTTATTGGGTACTTCTGGAAGGCTTATCACCCATTTTATTGTAAATTATCCATTTTCAGGGGCTCATGGACTTCCAACACATGGCATAAGCAATATGGCTGAATCTAAGTTATCATATTCAATATTTATATTTTATTATTTATTAAAATAATAAACAGAAAAGTCCAAATGGTTGTAATTTAAAATTTTTTTAATGTAAATTCAATAAAGGAAATGAAACATGATTAAGCAAAGAAACAATGTTTTGGAGCCATCTAACTATTTTCCTTTCTAAATAAATAGGCCCTTAGAACATGTTTGCACATGACACTGCAATTGCATCTTCATCTGCACATAAAGTATAATAACAGACCATTATTATATACTTTTCAGATGTGCATTATCCTACAATTTGAAAATAATTCGCTGCATTTGTTCTGTCAATGATAAATTCCAAATTTTAATCATATTTCCAAAACTGATATGGCAAAATAAAAATGTTAAAAAAATTCCATGTTAACGAATATCAGCAAAAAAATTAACATTAATTTTATCCATGTGTTATCTGTTCACCTCATGTTAACATTTAAACATTATGTTATGAATGGAATTTATTACAAAATGTATTCACATATTTTAAAATTAATATTTAGTTTACAATATATTTGTTAATATTTTTTTAAAGATAACAGGCTATACATGTTCGAGAAGTAAATGTTAACACGTGGTAGAAATTAATGTTATTTTTTGGTTGACATTTATTAACATGTAATTTTTTTACATTTCTTTTTTGCCTTATCATTTTTGGAAATATGATTAAAATTTGGGTGAAATCTTTCATCACCAAAACAAAATGCAGTGGACAATTTTCAAAATAGCAGCATAGTGCTGTACCGATCGAAAATGTATGTCCGTCCAACAAGACTTAGAATCTAAGCAAAAATACCCCGAATCCAATCATGCCCGAGATACACAGGTCAGGAGCAATCATGAATTCTAACCTATTTGCCCATTCCCCAAATCTATAAAATTATGAACAACACCTACGGTGATACCACATAAATTCATTATATCCTGGCCTGGTGCTACAACATTTTACATGAGACTCAACTGGTGAAGATGGTGAGAGATTGGATGAACCCAAGATATTACGTTACGAGTATACATAAATATAAATATTAACAAGGAGATTCGAACAACTGGGTTAAGTTTGAAATATAAATATTTATTTTGAACAGAATTAAAGATGAGTTTATATATATATACAATTAACTCTACGCCTATAAAACTTTATTTTCATTACAAACATTAATGAATCTTGTTAGATTATTTTGATTTTGACAAATATTAATTTAGTGTGGCGGTTACAAGAAATGGATTTATCGGAGTGGTTTGGTGGACGTTTTTATACATAAAAAATACATTCATCAAGATACAATCGAGTTTCGCTGATTAGACAATTTTAATACGTAAGTTTATTTAGATATTTGATTTATAATAATTAAAATGAGAATACATTTTGATCGGCAGAATAAAACATTATTTCTTTTACATTTTCAGCAATTAAAGATTGAATATAGTGAAAACTCAATAATTAGGGGAAAGGGTTATTTCAGTAAAGAGGGAGGGCCGTTTCCTGAGAAGTTGGATTTAATCTCCAATGGAAAATATTATGAAGAGAAAAAGTTTTTTATTATCACATACCATTACGATTTACTTTGCTAAACAGGTTGGAAAACTAATGGTAAGAAATGGCAGTGCTAGCATATTATCAGTGAGAGGAAAGGGCACATTTGGCCAGGATAAGGTCATTCTCTAATTTTCTATAACGATGGTACACGCCAGCTTCATGCTAAAGCGGTACAGGAAGAAAAAGGTTGTTAAGAACATTCTATAGGCCGGACCACGGCGCATCTATACATTGCTTCATCTACTCTAACCTGTATGTTCTAGAAGTAAAGATAGACTTCTTTTATGAACGATGAAACTTTGAATCCCTGGAGTGAGGTACAGGCGATTCAAAGCAGTATATAATATATATACTTGGAGGAGAAGAATGACTAACGAAAATGATCGTGACTTCCTGGAGTGCGGCAAATCAGATCAAAGTCTTATGCGGTTTATGAATAATTGGACATATGCCAGCAACACTATCATAATATATAAAATCATTAAATTTAAATATTAAACAAAAGCCTTAAATGGTTTAACAAATACGTAATGATATGCTAAAATAATGACCTACGTAATCTAAAGTCATTGATTATAAAGTAAACTATCATTAATGAAGCGTGCATTACTCCCTCTTCTTGAATCAATATTTTAAGATAGGACACAAAAACTAAAATAATGCAAATTACAAAACAAATTTAAGTCGCCAGCTTTCGTGGCGATGATGATCAATAAAAAATTTATAAAGCTAACGTACACCAATATACACCCCGGATTGCAAAAGTATTTATTCATTTTTGTATAAATTTACGGTAAAACATTTATAAAAAAATACATGTATTCATTTAAAATATAAACCCGATCTTACGAGATATTTAAAATAAATAACAAGAACTCATTAATCCCCCCTCCCCTTTTCCAAGTTTGCAAGATCGGATTTAATAGCATTTACTAAAAAATTAAGTGAGAAAATATAAAAATTAAATCAAAACCACACTAAATGATAAAAATAATAAGCGTGAGTTGGATGACAGATTAATTAGGTAGCAGAGGATTGATATAAAAAATTAACAGAGCTTTTAAAAACATTAAACAAAGAAAATATTAGTTTACAAATTAAATTACAACATTAAAATGGGTTAAGGCGATTATACAGTCTTTGGGCTGGTTACCTCAGGATTTCATTCTTGGAGCTACATCTTGGCATGAGTCAGGCTGAAAACAGTGGACAGGGGTTGGTCAAAATTTCAATGGACGTGAAGTCACCTAGCAATGATTGACCAAACCTGAATAATAGTTTTGCTATTTGCGTTTTTCCCAATTTTTTTAATAATTCCACCTGGCCTAATTTACAAGAGCTTTTCTCTTGTAGAAGGAAGGGGAAAGCTAAAACAATCAAACAATTTCCTGTTTGAAAGGATTTGACAAAAACAATGTAATAGCTAACAAAATCCATTAGCTTTGTTTTAGATTTTACTTTTTCCTAATTTTAATTTACAAATTTAAACTTTTTTAAAATCATGAAACAAATTCCCCACCCCTTTAATTAGTTTTAGACAGTTATCTTATATTTATATTTTTGTTTTATGACAAAAATGATTATAAAATCTTTCGAGAGACCGCGGCGCCTAAAACAAAATAAAAGCAAAAAGATACAATTTAAAAAAAACAAACAAAATTATTTAATATTTTTAATTACATATATAACCTCCTGTATATATCTGAGTCGCATCTATGAAAGGCTAATATTTAAAATAATTGACAATTTTTATTTCAGGTTTGTATTTATAAATCTCAGATGCTTCTCAGAAATATACCTATAGTTTATATACATTTTACAACAAAACAAAAAAAAAGGAGCATGATGGCACATGGACTGTGGTAGAGCCATGAAACTCGATCTTGAACTAAGATCGACTGTTTCAGTGCCCACCTGAAAAGTTTCTGATATGGGGCCAACATTACATTTTACATGCAGAGGCACAATGGTAAGAACATGATTAGAAGGGACTCCAAAACATTGTTTGTTTGCTTAATCATGTTTTATTTTCTTTAGTGCTTTTACATTTAAAAAAAAAACTTCAATAACAATTTTATTTTCTTTAGTGCTTTTACATAAATAAAAAAACAAAAATATTGAATATAATAACCTAGGGGCAGCCATATTGTTTATATAAGGTGTTGAAAATTTCTGAGGTCCACAAAATCGTTAATTTGAAATAAAATGGGTAGCACGCTTTTTCATACACAAACTACATAAGTACCATTTATTGCATTTAAACAGACCAACATGGGTACAAATTAACAATTCTCCATTTTTTTTGTAACAGGTAGTTCGTGGAATGGAGACTTTAAATCTATATTTGCAAAGAATGAGGCTTTCTGTAAAGATGCAAAGACTTTCTGTCCAATTGGCATGGGTTAATTATCCTTATTTATTTGCAGTAACTTGATAGTCTTCAGAAAATTTTAATATTATTATCCAGTGTTACAACCACAGGAGTAAGTAACCTGTGATTAATCTTCCACAGATGATAACTTTTTTTACCATATTTCCTATTATTTCTTTAAATTTTTTACTTCAGAGCATACACACTGAAGATTGCCCATGTTTAGCTAATTCCATGTTTGCTGTTCACATTCCTAATGTAGCTATTTCATGTTTAAACAGCTGAGGAAACATAGTTCTAACTTCTGTTTCTAATTTGTCTTTCTTAACTATTTTACAACAGATTAGTAATGGACAGAACTAGTTTCAATCAAACAGTGGGATAATGTCTTGTCTTTCTAATAAGCAGAGGTAAGACTTACTGTTTGATTTACTTTCACTGGAACAAAAACTTTTCCACAAATTTTTATTCTGTTTTCATTTGCATCTGTTGCTGCTACATTTACTTTATCCATTTTCACTTTCTTTTTCGATTTGACATTAATTTTATTTCTCTCTCTCAAAGATAGAATCAATCCAGCACTGCTGTCAACCTCCATATTAACCTTAATTTCACATATAGTTACATTTAGTGTAATTCAGCCATTATTTGAATCATTTCATGTCTTTATATTGATTTTTCTACAAGCTTCTTATCCCCTTGATTTAAAGTCAGGGCATGGCATGTCTTTTTGCTTTATTTTCATTTTTCCTATAAATGTGAGGTGGGTGTTCTTTTATCCTTTAAATATACATACACTTTTTGTGTGCTCCACTTGTTAATTTATTTATTAAAAATATTTTAGGTGATTTATCCACCTTAGCTCTGTTTTTACTTGTAGTATTTTTTAATTCATTTATTCCTATTTGACATTCTGATGTACTATTTATTGTTAGCTTATGTATTATACATTTTGTGATAACTGTTCTGTATGATATATCCACTTCACATAGAGTTTTTTAAGGTTGTGGTCTGACATCCCATTTAGGAGCTGATCCAGGACTATGTACTATTAATCTGCCTTATATTCACAGTCTGGCAAATTTGTGCAATGCCATATTGTAATCTTGGTACTCTCTGAGGCAATTGGTTTTTTGTTTGAAAATGCAGACAAGTTATCCTTTTCATTACTGCTGTCTGAAAATATGTACTCAGATTTTCTACTAATTCACTGTATGGTACATGCCCTGGAATCATGAGATCACATAATTGCTTAGCAGTCTGTAAAACATTGCTACTGGCAAAAACAAGTGTTGAAACTTTATACTTTAATTTTACTAATCTTCATATAACACTCTATATGTTTCACATATAAGTGCCCCACTGTGGGGTTACCAAAATCAGATTCTTGCAAGATTTGAGTGCCTTTTTTTCACTGTTTCCACATAAATATACAATTTTTTTTAGTACAATTTTCTTTTCCAATTTCAGATAATATACAAATTTTTAAAATTCTCATCTGCACCGTCTGCTCTATCAGTGAGACTTAATCCCAAATATGTCAGGAAAATAAATAAATACTCACAAAGCTATCATATATATCATCAAGTTTATTTTTATTTCCTGAGGCATTATTAAAACAATATGAAAAATACAATAAAATTAATATACTAACAATAATTCATTGCATTAACTTTTTTGGAATTTTAAAATACGCCTAGTGTAGTACATCTCATGACGTTTTGTTTGACTATTTCTTCGAACATTTGAATTAGTATGTTTTTTATGGTATCATTTATGAGTACATTTTTTTAAATGTCAGTGTTAATTAAAAATATTGATTGAAAATTGTGTGTTTTACACATGACCTGTCTTAAAAATTTTTTTAATAATTGGTTTTTTTTTTTTGGCACAAAGTTAGGAATGTTGTATTTTTGTTTGGAAAGGATATTGTCAAGCGCGATTTTAGTATATCTCGTGAATCATCACTCTTTTCGAGAACACTCTATTATTTATCCAAATGGCATCTTCTGCCCAGGAGCCTGTTAAATTTAGCCAATTGCCAACAACAGAAAAGGAAGTGGTATAATTTTTGCAGGATAAAAACATATCCTCTGCTAAAAATTGCATTTGCGGATGAGACATGGTATTAAGGAAAGTGCAAATGTACACCTTTATATGCAAGTCGACATCCTGCCATCGAAGGTGTTCCATATGCAAGCAGACATGGTTCGAGAACTCTAAAATTCTTCTTGTGAAAGCATTGAGCCTTAACTATTTGTGGAGCCATGACAAACTAACCATCAAAAGGGCCAGCGAAGAATTGGAACTATCCATGTCTGCTATCATCAAGTGGATGAGAGGGCTTCTTGAGCTCTGCAGAGAAAGACTTTCATCTGTTCCCTGCCATCCAATTGGAGGGTTAGGCTATATTGTCGAGATAGACGAAACTGTGTTATCAAAGAGGAAAAACCATCAGGGTCGAATGCTCCTACAGCAATGGATTTTTTGGTGGTATGTGTAGAGAGACAATGGAATGTTCTGTTGTTGCAGTTCCATCACATTCTGCTGATAACCTTTTAAAGATAACATTAAACCTGGCTTCACAAGATTTTCTAATTGTCAGAAACAATAGTAGACAACTGATCTTGAGGCTGCTGGTTTCAAACACCTCTAAATCTATCATAAATACAATTTTGTAGACCCCACAACAGGTGCACATACTTAAAACATTGAGCGTCTGTGGGGATTGTTGAAATGGAAAAATCGAAGACAGCAAGGCATGCTTCATAATCTCATGAACAAGGACTTGTCAGAATTTATGTGGAGGTGTCAGCACAATGGAGAAGATTTGTTTGTATGTATTTTTAAAGAAATGGTTATTAATGAATAATTTGGAGAGTTGTTTTATTTTTTGTTGCAATATTTTTGGGGGTTATTTTTGAAGCTCACTTTAGTTTTTGTTATTCCAATGTTTGTAAATATTGGCATTAAAGTTTATTAATGTTTCTTTAACGAGTAAAAGTTTTAATTTTTTTAAATAATTGGGGTTTGTATTTTTTTTTTTTTTTTTAAAGTCATGAAGGAGGTGTTTTTCCCTATAATTTAAGGACTATTGTAATAAGTAAAAGATTTTAATTATGCAATAACAAGAAGCCAATTTCCTAGTTATTTTCAAAAAAGAAAAAAAAAACATGAAAAATTATTTAATTAGGACAAAAGAAGTTCATAAAAGAAATAAAAGTGATATTTTTTTATAAAAGGAAATTATGGGGAAAAAGTATTAAAAATATGTCAATTAAAAAAAAAGCCAATCCAAGTCATAAAATAAACAAAATAATCACATATGACATTTTTAAAAAAGGAAATTATACCAAATCTTTTTAAAATAGGTCAATCAAAAAAAAAGCCACAAAATAAGCAAAAGAATCACATATGACATTTTTAAAAAAGGAAATTATACCAAATCTTTTTAATTTAATAATGTGAAATATTTACATTTTATAACGTGGAAAATTTGTAATTTAATACCGTGGAATAGGCCAGGGAATGAAATATTTATGTGTATTAAACAGTATAAAGCACCATCAAGTGACTTCTATGGTCAAAAAAATAACTACCAAAAACATAATTTTCCAGCAATAATGTTACTAAGGTTATTGCCTCATACATACAAATATAGATCACACACACCACTGTTTATTTTGATAAAATTTATTTTTATGGCTATCTAATTATTCTACATACAGTTTGTGGGTAATACAGCATATATATGAAGTCAGAATTACAGGCCCCATAGGAGGTTAGGATGGAAGGTGAAGCATGAAGCTCAATGTGATTAAACATTGACTGCTTCAATACATATGTGTAGGAAATGATCTGGACCAACTAATGAGTGCTGGTTCAGCATGAAATATGTATATTTGAGATCATTTATTTTTTTTGCATGTGTATGATCAGTATTGGTTGTATAAAATAGAATGGATAGCTAATGGAAGTTTAAAAGACTATTCAAATGCCCTATAATTCTAACTAATTCCAAAGTATATTTATTTGTATTCAAATATTCCAGATTCGGGCTCTACCATGTCCATCCCTGTTTTGTGCATTTAAATATTTTATACATGAAGGATCAGAGTGACTTAACATCAACATGGGTATGACAATAATATTGGTATCAACAAGAAAATTGGGTATTCCAACATTTGATTTTAATAGTATGAATGGCTGAAGAGTTGGATGAAATTGAAGCCTGTCCATTAAAGTTTGAAGAAATGTTATCTTAATATAAATTAAGCACTGATTTAATATGTGTGAGAGATGATCTCTACTAACTGATAAGTGCAGGTTCAGCATAAAACCTGTATATTGGAGATTATTTATCTTTTGCACATGACTGATCACATGTACCAGTTGTATAAGATAGAAGGAATAGCTGAAGAAAGGTTGAAATTCTATGTTGAAATTCTATGTTCAAATCCCCTATAAATACAACTAATACCAAATTATGTAAAGTATACTTGTATTGAAATATAACCTAAATATCTAAGTAATATGAAATAACTTACATTTTGCAAATTATTTTAAGAATATTCTAATGAAAATTATTTTTTCCTTTTTTAATAACCTATCTTTATTTGCCATGTATGAGATGTTATGATCGTAAAAAATGTGATTAATATTAATTTTTTTGTTTTGTTTAGGTCAAACATATGGAAAGAGCATATTTGGTAAAAAAAAATCTGTGATTGAAAAATTAAAAACATAGATTATAGAATTAATCGTCTTCATATTCATGCAAGGATTGTAACACTTTTAATGAAAACAATATTCCTTGAGAAAAAATTTTATTAGTAAAGTAACCCTATTTGTACAAAAGAGTTATGAAATTATCAACTACTAGAAAAAAGTCAAACCATTTTGAATTGAAGAAATTTTTAAGAAGCAGTAAGAAGGCTTATATTGTTGATCAGATAAAGATAAGTGATTATAAAATGTTTCAACGTATTTAAAATGACAATATATTTTATGAATATATAAATGTTCTTTTATATAAGTTCACAAAATGGCTTAATAAACAATAACATTCCTGATTAATAATATTTGTTCAATGTAAGATTTAAAGTCATATAAGCCATAAAATGTGTTTAGTCATTTTATTACTGTTTGGGATATTAGAAAAAACTACCATCTTTATGAAAATATAGTATAGTATGGGAACAATGGAAAACCTGTTTGTTAATTTGTGTGATTATGAGTGGCATATCTATAAGAATGAGAAACTTGTGAGACAAATTGTGTAAGATGCCATATAGAAGAAAAGTATAAAGATAAATAACTCTATATGGCTTTTGGTAAAGCTAAAATCATGGGAAAACCTACTACTATATAAAAAGTTATTTATTGTACTTTCTGTGAATTCAAACATTTTTGTAAAAGATTTATAGGAAAACATGAAAGAACCCAGAGAAAAATCTTTTCAATGTAATTTGTGCTAATTTGAAGCTACATATAAGTTTTAGAATACATGAAAGAAGATGGAGAAAAATATTTTCAATGTAGGTGGTGTGAACTGAAGAATGCATATATGAAAAATTTAAGGATGCAAGGAAAAACTTTTTTCAATGTTTTTAAAAAAAAAAAAAAAAAAAATTTTTTTTTTAAAAAAAATTTTAAAAAAAAAAAAAAAAACCTGGAAAAAGCACATCACTACATGAAAAGGATACTTTGAGAAGAAAAGATTTTCAATGTAGTTTGCGGGCATTTAAAACTTATCAAAAGCTCATTTAACAGGGCAAGAAAGAAGACATACAGGAGAAAAACTTTTTCAATGTGTGTGAAGTTAAGACTGCAGTGAGTACATGAGAGAGGAAAAACTTTTGAATGTATTTTGTGCATATTCAAAACTGCAGACATGACTAAGTTAAAAGGGCATAAAAGAACATATACAGGAGAAAAACTCTTTGAATGTAGTTTGTGTGCATTCAAACCTGTAATTAGGGGTAATTTAGAAAAGCATGAAAGAACACATACAGGAGAAAAGCCGTTTGAGTGCTCTTTGTGTAAATTCAAAACTGCAAACCAGGGAAGTTTAAAATGGCGTGAAAGAACACATATAGGAGAAACACCATTTGAATGTATTTTGTGTGCATTTAAAACAGTAAATGCAGAAAGTTTGAAACAGCATGGAAGAACACATACCGGAGAAAAGCCCTTTGAATGCCTTTTCTGTAAATTTAAAACTGCAAGGGGGGGATATTTAAAATAATACAGCATGAAAGAACACATACAGGTGAAAAGCCTTTTGAATGTAGTTTATGTGAATTCAAAACAGCAGATCGGAGCCGTTTAAAACGGCATGAAAGAACACATACCGGAGAAAAGCCGTTCAAATGCGTTTTATGTGCGTTTAAAACTGCAAAGAGGGGTTATTTAAAACAGCATGAAAGAACACATTCAAGAGAAAAGCCTTTTGCATGTAGTTTTTGTGAATACAAAACTGCAGACCAAAGTAGTTTAAAACGGCATGAGAGAACACATACAGGAGAAAAGCCATTTGAATGTGCTTCGTGTACATTCAAAACTGGAAACGCAGGGAGTTTAAAGCAGCATGAAAGAACACATACAGGTGAAAAGCCTTTTGAGTGTAGTTTATGTGAATTCAAAACTGCATATCGGAGCCATTTAAAACTGCATGAAAGAACACATACAGGAGAAAAGCCCTTTGAATGCCCAATTTGTGCATTTAAAACTGCAACTAGACGTAATTTAAAACAACATAAAAGAACACATACAGGAGAAAAGCCCTTTGAATGTTCTTTGTGTGCATTTAAAACTGCAAAGAAGAGTCGTTTAAAACAGCATGAAAGAACACATTTAAGAGAAAAGCCTTTTGAATGTCGTTTGTGTGAATTCAAAACTTCAGACCAGAGTAGTTTAAAACGGCATGAGAGAACACATACAGGAAAAAAGGTTTTTGAATGGGCTTGTGTGAATTCAAAATTCCTGCAAAGTGTAACTTAAAACAACATGAAAATACACATACACGAGATACATCATTGCAATGTAAGTTGTTTGAATTTAAGACTGCAGAAAAGGGTCATTTAAAATGGCATGAAACAACCCACACAGTATGTAATTCCAAGACTTTTGACAGAAATTATTTAAAAGCACAGACATTGGAACTTTCCCTTCAGTGCAATTCATGTGGATTTGAAACTTTTAATGAAGTTAATTTTAAAATTCATGATGACATACATGTAAAAGATAAATTTTTTAATTCCATTTTGGATGAAAACAAAATGCTTTCTTATAATAACTTAAAGAACACAATTGAAAAATCTTTAATTGTTAATCGAGAATTTACTTGTCGAATGTGTGATTACAAAACAATTGTTAAAAGTAATTGGGAAATTCATGAAAATCAACATTTCACTAAACAGGAGGTGGTAAACCTTGTTGTTTTACTATCTTGAGATGTGTAATTTTTTCTTACCATCAGATAAGAGATGTAATTAATTGCAGTTTTAAAAAT
Organism: Epiperipatus broadwayi; assembly: GCA_028023455.1. NCBI lineage: Eukaryota > Metazoa > Onychophora > Udeonychophora > Euonychophora > Peripatidae > Epiperipatus > Epiperipatus broadwayi. Next base: position 5,914 of record JAQFVV010000889.1, on the reverse strand, counting down.
ATTGTCCATTATAGTAATGTTTCATTATTCTGTTTGTTCACAAACATTTTAATATTTCTATATAGTGACTGCTTACTTTAAAAGTAAATGGAATGCAGCAGTGAGTTAAGGAGGTATCTTAATTATTATGTCTTTATGTAATTATATATTTGAACATTTCATAGCAATGAAGTAAATTTTTGCTTACAAGAACAATATGGTTTCTTCCATTCAATCAAATGAAACATTCTTCAAACTGAAGGTTTTAATTTCGTTGCTTCATAGCAAAACTCATTTTTGCATAGATTTACGTATGTATAATAATTTTGTGCTTCAATAGGCATATTAAAAGGCTGCTGTCAAAAAAATTTTAATTTGTTATTCAATCAAATCTCAATGGGATCATTTCAGAGGCTGGCTATTGTGAAAATCATGATTAAATTACAGTTAGCCAGACTGGATTAGTAATGATAAATAAAATTGGATTGTCTCTAATAATTTTTTTTAGAAAGTGTAGGAACATAAATTTATATATCCACACCTTTTATACAATAATTAATTTATATTTAGTCATAACACTATTTTATTGCAGTTTATGATAATGAATTTACAAATTAGAATTCATCTAACTTTAATAAGTAGATATTTGCTAATGATTGGTAGCTTATTTTATCTATATAAATGTTACCAAAATAATCAAGATAAATTATATTGTAAAATTTTTCACAATGTTTGTTGTAAGAAAGAATTACACACTTGTGTTATATTGTTTATTGCAAATAAAGGGGACTGTATTTTAAATCCTACTTTTAAAAGCATATCTTTATTGTCTCTACTATTGAATATTCATTTATAACTCACAATATGCATATTTTAATAATCTAATGCCAATATACATTTTATAACTGTAAGCTTTACATGCATATATAATTGATAGATTTAAATATATTGAAGTGGATAATCTGAAGCTGAGATTATGCTTCATGAGTATTAACACTCATTGTGTCATCTAACAGGGTTAAAAGTCTATCTCTCCATGCTTGTACATGTACTCGCTATTTACCCAGAATTTTTTTTTTTTCACTTCAATATTAATCTTGTTTTGATAGAAATAAATTAATGATTTGGGAAAGAAAGTGAATCAATAAAGTCGTGGACATGCAACGATAGGATAGATTTAATCAAAATACACACACACTTTTAATGTACTAATTATGTGTATATGAATTAATTAGGAAATATGTATTTAAAGTGTTATATATTTTATAAATCATGGCGGCACAAGATAATGCGATCGCGTTGGAAATTTCTAGAAACATTATTATTTTACTTCCCTTTTTTTTTTTTTCTTTCATTTAGAAACATTACTATAAAATTTAAAACAAAGAAAGAGGGTGGAAATTAATTATTGTAAGTCAAATAAATCAAAAGTGCTATTAATAAAAGTCACTTTCCCATTAACATAGAGTTAATCTATCTTAGAGATCTTTACAAATACTAAAATAGAATGTACAAGAATTTTTCAGACCGATTGCATTATCTTAAATTCCTTATGAAACAAAGATGGGCTTCCTGTAGAAAATTAATTCTTGTACAAAAATTATACATTGCTTCAGGCCACAAGTTCTAAGTGCATTCCAAATATCTAAGGAATCATATAAATAGTGTAAAAATTTGATTGATTGATTATTATTCTTTTTGGCTTTTTAACTTTTTTTTTAGAGTTTGTTTGACTGATTTTACACCGCTCGTTACCTTAGATATGACCGAGGAGTAAAACCATTGTGCCTTTCCTTTTGGCCATTCTTGATCCACTCTCTATTGAAATGCTTCTTGAACTTAAATGAAACCTTGAACTATTTCACTGTGCCCTGAACCTGATCTGGAAAAGTATGCTACCTGCCATTAATTTTCAAACCATGTCAAAATAATGGACTGTTACACCAAAATGGAATCAAGAAAATATTATGAAGGTAATCATGCCACCTCACACTTATCTTCTATATCTTATATAGGTATATTTACTATAACTAAATCTAATGTAATCTAAATGTATATTCTTATAAAAGTAACTTACCTATGTAATAATATTTAATCCAATCTCTACATGATTCTTTATATTATCATATAATTCTCTATTAATCTTAAAAAACTTTTATTTTAAAATGGTGTGGCATTGATTTTCTATATAATTATAATCCAAATTTGTTTTTGTTTCATTCATGTAATATGCCATTAATTTATTCCCCAACTCTGCAAATGTGTTTAAATTTAGCTAAGTCTCCTGTCATTTAAAAAAAAGGAGCATCATTTAATTAATTAAGTTGTTTATTATAAAGTTGTATATTTCCCAGGTTGGAAAGATTTAAATGTTATTTTTCTTAGTGTACTATTGTGGTTTGATGGAGGGAGAAAACATTTTCCAGATTAATAAAAGTAAAAGGAAATGATTTAAGATCGAAAATTTTGAGAAATTAAAAAGTAAAGTTTATATATATATTACATTTCATATCATTTTTATGTTTAAAAATCATCTAAATTAATATTCATATATCATACAATGATCCTCCAAATATTCTCAGCCATGTAAATAAGTAAATTAATGCTATTAAAATTTTGTTTATCACTTTGTTTCAAATCCAAAATAATGCTAAAGTTAAAGTTAGATGGCATAGGGTGGGAAATCTATATTTTAAAGTTATTAAAAGAAGAGAAAATTACTAAGGTGAGAAAATCATTCTTATATTTCAAAATACATGGCATAATGTTCGTTATCTTCAAATAAGTCAGCTTAAATAATTTGATCATACCGTCAAGAAAAGGAATAACTAATACCATGGGTTAACTTTAATCATCAGAAATAACTGTTATATATATATTGTGTAAGCATTGCTAATGTTGGTCTATTTCTTAATTGTGTGCTATTTATTTAAAGTAGGCATCGGGAAAGACTGGAGCCATTTATTCATCGCTTCCAGTCCATGATAGGGGAATAGACCCTGGATCATGTGCCTGCTTAATAATGAGATTTTTGCACCATCAGGGCGATCCCTTTTAGGCTGAATATTTCTTCATTCCAGTGACCAACCTCCATAAGTTTGGAGTGTGGCAAGTCAGTCTCATACGATGTGAAACAAAAATCACACTTCCATTCGATAATCTCATAAGCACACCATCATGTCTCATAAATGAATTTCTGTAATATAATAATCTCATAAGCACACCATCATGTCTCATAAATGAATTTCTTTAATATAAAACAGCCTGCACACCAGCATCACCATTACTCTATCTGATTCTTTCTTTATTAAACCCTGCCTATACAATTCCAATTCAGTAGTTTGACATTGTGATCACTTGAGGCTGAAGTATCTTTTATTTTTTTTATATTTAACTCTATTATGTGCTAGTACCTAATTCTGGATAATTAAAATGCTCAGTATGCCCTTCCCTTAAATTCCATCTGAAATATAAAATCTTTATTGAGGTATAATGTCCTAATGCAACAAACTAATTGCGTATACAAAATGTTGGTAATCGATTTCCAGGTTAAGTTATTGTTCATGAAAACTTATATATATTTGCATATAACATTAGGCTGATAATAATTAGTGTATTATTCAATTAAATTGCTGTAATCCGTTTTTACTCCCTTAATGCAATAATAAAGATTTATTGGCATATCACTGAAACCACACTATTAATAAATGTATTAAATAAAGTTATATCTGTTTTAATATACGTATAAGACCATCCTATAAATAAATGTATGTAAAGAATAAAATATACTTGTTCTAATATAAGTATAAGACTATGAGATATGTAAAGGTATTTGGTTGTAATGTGAAGCTAATATTCCTCTTTACTGAAACATAATATATATATATCTATTAATGCATATGTGTATTATTAAACAGTATTTAAAATCTTACTCTTGAGTCATTGCCTATGTTATTGACTATGCTTTGCCACACTAGTTCTGATAAATACAATGATTGGCAACTCTCTATAATTAACTTTTTTAAAAACTGTCAGTCTTTTAATATACTTGACATTATGATACATTTATTTTTAATGGTTTTAATGGGTCAAGATCAGATTATTTCTCATATTATGAATCTCCTGGAAGTGGTAGGTTTCTGAAAGTGCAGAATCCAAAGAATGGCAAAAGTGGTTTTTTTTGGAAGTGATGAAACTTTTCTAAAGTTTGTGAAATAAGGACAATAGTAGAGATGTGTTTCAATCCTCTCCAAACATCTTAAGACATTATTTCTTTCAGAATCATAACTTAATAAAAATACTTTTGGGTTGTATTTTATTAGTTAGTTGATTCACTGTTAATTAAAAGCTTAAAAAGTAACTCAGAAACACAAGAAAATTTTATCTTAAACAAGAAGCTCCTTTTACCAAATTTATACTTTAACAGATAAAATGATAGGCTTTTAATAAAAGTTTTGTTTTAGATTGTTGATTGATGTATTGATCATGGGATGTGGCAATTTTTTGTTGTTGTAAACAATTGGTTTTGAAGAATTGAAAAATAACCTGCCTATGAAATATCTTTTGAATAAAGGATAGATATATATTTCCCAGAAGTTGGATGAATATTCTTGCTTCAGTTTTTTGTATCTTAATTTTACTCCTGTGTAATTGTTAATATTTTGACTTTATTTTCTACAGTTTACAGAAGTGGTAACCATGATGGCTCAATTTTCTTACTTTATGGTTAATGATGTTTGAATGTCATTCAACCTTTGTAATATCTAATCACATGGTTGTTTTCAACCTGCTGCATAAACAATATATTAGAAAGAGAAAACATTTTAATCCATTTTTGTTTTCCCAAATTACCATCTTGTGTTTCACATAAAAAAGACTCATAATTTATAATGTTGCTGCAAATAACTTATTTATTTTATGTGTTGTATTACAAAGACTTTTACAAACTTGTCACAATGTTGATAATCGTCTTGCCCTGCCAAAATATTATTCCCTGCAACATTCAATTCTATATCAGTTGAATTTCAATCCATGTTTGAAATCTGTTTGGAAAAAATTATCAATATATCAAGTGTGGAAGTTTTTAAATTTGGAATTGTCAGATTGGTTTTCTTTTAGCTCATATTTAACAAAGAGAATCAATAGTTTGCTTACTAATATATAAAAATTGAAGTTAAAAGAAAGAGATGGTCCATCTTTTCTTTAATTTAAAGAAATTTTTTTATCTTGTGCTTTACATTTTATATATATATATATGTAATTATATAACTGAATATTTGTAAATACAGTAAATAAATAATTAAAAATTTATCCACTTAGGAGCACTTTCGAGTATCTCAGTAATCTGTGTCAACTAAAGCTTTGAAATGCTAGCTTTCCCACAATTCCGTGATCTTAACGTTTGCTCCTTACCTGTTAATTAAGTCATGTTTATATTTGTATATTAGCATAGCTTCCTTTATTTTTCTTTCATTGTTATTTTTTTCAATTTGCAATATTTTTACACTGTTAAAATTGAAGTCAAAACCATAAATACACGATTTATTGTGGTCATAAAAACAGATGCTGAAAAGGTTATTATCCACTATGCAATTTTGTTTCAATTTCTGAACTCAATTTAATAACAGCAAGTGTTCTTTAGTTCTTTTTTCCAACATACATCTAGATTCACCTATATATCCACTACCACACCTACATATCCATTTATAAATGACACAATTTTTATTTATAAATGAACTTTTATCTTTGGAGTTATTTATTAATTTGTTTAATGTAGGGTGTGTAAAATGCAACATCACATATTCCTTTATAAATTTTTCTTATAAAATTTACTTGATCATTTGAAATATATGGGATTGATATCCATATTTTTTTATTAGAAGGAGAATCAATTTTATTAAAAATTTTATTTTTATATTTTGTATTAAAATCGCTA